>CM066038.1:182545594-182717046 GCA_033557465.1 Ichthyophis bannanicus | reverse complement strand
CCCCCCCGAGTAAGCCGTATAGCACAGATAGAAAATGTGGAAGGGACCAAACACCGTCCCCATACAAGGGGAATGGATCCACAGTGAAACAACGCTGTTCACGGTGCCCTCAACCACCAGACAGGGTGCCTATGGCGGGCACATGTCCCGCAACAGCATGGCGTGCATGTTGGAATGGCAACTGGACAGATGCTGGAGAAGGGGATACCGAGGGCCGCAGGCAGCACATGTCAAGGCACCACCAGGGAAAGCACCATCTATGTGAGAACATGGTGGTGCAGTGCACAAAAGCACTGTTTCAGAAAACAGAAGGTCACAGGTTCAAGACCCAGCTGTGGATCTTGCCAACCCACACTGCATATTTTACCCACCATTGCAAAGTCCTAATACAGACGGAACCTTATTTGCAGATGACCAAAACATGCCCATAACACCGACATCCCACCCCACAGAGCACAGACACCATAAACCTACCCAATACCTATAGCAGAGCCCCCCAAATGCAGCCCTGGAGTGCCAAACACCCATTCCATCTCCCCACAGCCTCTGAGCAAGATGCCTGTGGTGCATGTCTATGCGCCACACCCATGGTCTGCAAATGTATCTCATGCCCTGCCATGAGGGACAGCATGAAAACCTGAACAGTGTATGGCACACCAGGACTGGAGTTGGGAAACCCTGGCGTAAAGCAGCAGCCAACAGGGGCATCCACACCCGCATCCACAGGCCCAACAGCCAAAGCTACCTTTGGGAGTCAGGACATTGTGCTCTGCGTGCATCTCCCAATACTAGCACCTGCATACCATAGTAATGCCACCATAGATGTCGGAATATGGTCCACACCCCACAAAAGGTTGCTATGACCACTGGCAGATAGCAATTCATAGCCTAAGTACATGTTTTCCCCCAGTGAGCTGCAGCATAGCAACCTCTCTGATGTCTGTGGAGTGTGCTACAGGTTCCTTGTCTGTCAGTGTTTACCAACCTGTGCAGTGACACCTACAGTTGTGCGTACCCTAAGCATATGTGCACAGTGCCCCGGACCACTGTTGTGGGCAGGGCTGTCCAACACCCCCAGAGCTACACAATGCTGGCATAGGTGTGGGGAGTGTGTGCCCCACTATCAAGTGTGCTGTGTTGGCAAACAGCCCTCAGTGCCAGCACTGTTGCCAGTATAGCCCTGCCAATGTGCATAATGAGGAGCAAGGTACCCTGGGAATAGGCCATAGAGGGTAGCCAACCTGGCTGCATCAGCATAGGGCAATGGCGCAGACACTGTAGTGTCTGGCCACCACTTGCACAAATAGGGTGGCCATAGCATGTCCAGCTGGGAGGTCACACTCACCCTGAATGAGCAGTGATCACTGCAGGGCTAGGTTCCCCCATAGTGCGCTATGGTAGTTCTCACATGTGATATTGATGGGTCCCTGTGTGGGGCTCAATCTCTAACCTATCTGCTTGGTGTGTATGCTGACACCCCTGTTCTGGGTGCCTGCATCCCATTCAGGACCATGCACCCTGGACTAGCTGCTGGATTGTCTGCAGCTAGTATGTGTCGTGCTGGAACACCTCGCAGTGTGCAGCGGCTGAAAGTGTGCTGCTGAAGAGTGTCAAACTGTTGTGGGGTATCTGGGCATTCCCAGGCCTGTCAACTATTGCCCAATGGATGTGTAGCGCTCGGTCTGTTCCCCAACAGGACGGGGGAATGATGGGCCCCCCTACAGCTACCACTGCAGAGAGGTGGACCTGTCCTGCACCATGAGCCCCGTAGGGGGGGTTGTGTGGTGTCACCTAAGTCTCTTCCCCCCCCTTCCACCGGTACTGTTGCCACCAACACCAGATATGCATTACTGCAGGTGCACATGAGCGAGACATGCAGCAGGTCACCGGTGTAACCATGGTGCGTCAAATGGAACTACAGAGACCACACTGATGGGTACCTGGGGTGTGTCAGTCATGAAAGGTGCTGTGGACCTGTTGCTGGCCACCCCACCTCAAACTCACGGTGGTCACAGTACCCGCACAAGGTGACTGTCTGTGGATACACTGTAGCAGTGCCACACATGGTCTGTTCCCCCTACTATGGCGAGCTGCTGTGGAGTTGCACATGGTCAGGACCACCATCAGCCTGAGGAGATGGGGGGGGGGGGGAACCACAACATAGGACCATCTAAACACAGCTGATTTGCATGTGCAGTGCATCATGGGCGTGACTGCTCCAATCCAACCCTGTGAATCCCTGCAGATGGACTGTGTGGTGCAATGAGGTACCTCTGTCCAATACACACAAGCACCCCATAGCCTCCCATAACACCCAGACGTAGAGACAATCAGGGACTCTGTCTGTGCTATTCTGACCACACACCCTCCACAATCCCTTTAAACAGAAGGGGCATTACAAATGCGTGAGACATCCCCACCTGGAGGACATATCTGCCCAATGGAATGTGAATGGACCCTGATGTGAGGTGTGTGCAGCAGAAGGTGGTATGAAACATGATGCTGATGCTGCAAAATGTAGCAGAGGTATGAGGAAGTGGGGTTTGTAACGTGCAGATCATGCCCACAGGCTCCCATTGGTAATAGTCCAACACAATCAGAGATAGTAGTACCAATGCCAGGTGCAATATTCCCCCAGGGATATGTAAATGTACAGTGCCCAGAACAAAACCAACGCACGTAGTAACGCACGCACACGCCGTAAACACTGTACGTATTCACGCCCGCAGCAACGCACGTAGTTACGCCCGCAGTAACGCATGTATTCAAGCGCCATGACATGCGCATGTAGCTCTGTGCGTGGCTATGCCCCCAGCAACGCACGTGGCTATGCCCCCAGCAATGCACGTGGCTACGCATCACTGACACAGTCGGAACAAATGGCAGCCATGTCCAGGAAGCCAGCATTCAGCCAGGGAGATCTATATCTCCTGACAGAGTTGTTCTGCCTCCGCCAGCAGCAGCTCTTTCCGGGCTCATCCAGGAGGCAGAACCTTGGAAGGGTCAGGAGGGCCTGGGAGCACCTAGCCCATAGATACAACAGGAGCTCTGACTACCCACGTGAGGTAAGTGCATGGGGACAGGTACCCCAGATGATGAGGCTAAACAAAAAACACCCAGTAACCAAAGCACAAAGAAAATATGCATTGCCAGGGAATAGCAGGTGCTGTCACATCCGGCGGGTAGCAAAGTCTGCCACACACCCGAGAAATGGCAGGAGTGCACCACAGACCACATTGGTATGGTATGGGGCGCCTTTGCAGGCCAGGGATGTTCTCCATCCACAGGAAACCCCAGTCCCACCTCTCAGGCCAACAGGCAAAGAGGGGTCTGCACCATGCCCCTGTCAACCAACACAAGTACAAAATACATCCGCCGATGCTGCAGGCCCCAAATGAGGGCTCCCCTCCCCATCCCTGTCCAATATCAGCTGGGTCTTTGTGTGATCATAAAAGACAAACCACAGCTCTAAGATGCTGCAGGCCCCAAATGAGGGCACCCCTCCCCATCCCTGTCCAATGTCAACTGGTTCTTTGTGTGATCAGAAAAGACAAACCACAGCTCTAAGATGCTGCAGGCCCCAAATGAGGGCACCCTTCCCCATCCCTGTCCAATGTCAGCTGGTTCTTTGTGTGATCACAAAAGACAAAGAGAGGGTTCCCTGCAACATCCTGGTGCCTTGGAAACAGGCCCTGTTTGTGATCACAAAAGACAAACCACAGCCCTAAGATGTTGCAGGGAGCACTGCAGGTGACACCCTCCCACCCCAACAGTGGCTGATTGGCACTGGCAGATGTGTGTAGGTGGCACACAGAGCTGTGATGTGTCATGTACGCTGGGGTGCACATACAGGGCACATGGGGTACAGACCTGAGAGGCGTGTGCGTGGGCCACACATGGGGCTGTCCCCTGTGAAAGCATGGGGCATGAGTGTCTCACCCAATAGGGGCAGGCTCTTGTTGTATAAAGAGAGAGAGTTAGCTGCAGAGGCAGGGGACCCCAACGTGTCCCCGCGGTAGCTAAGGTCAATGTTTGGTGTCACCCCTACAGGTGGAGGACCTGCGCAAAAAGGCGAGGGAGCTAAGGGCACGCTATCCGAGATTTGTGGCCAGGGTGCAGCGTGAACGGATGGCGCAGCAGAATGGTGAGTACTGGGACATGGCCCTGTAGGGCACCGAGTGGTGGAACCACAGGACCACTGTGACTGCGGAATATGATGTGTACCCAGGGGATGATATGTGTTACCTCTCCCACAGCTGATGCACGTGCAGCCATTGAGCCAGCGAGGCTGGAGGACCCGGATGTTGCTGCGGCCCGGGAGGAGGACAATGACAACGTGGGCCTGCAGGGCGGCGGACTAGAAGGGCCACCCGAGGATGGCGATGGAGGGCACGTGGGTGCATCCCCATGCCCCAATGAGGGAGAGGAGGGGGACGAGGATGATGATGGGCATATGGGAGGGGATGGGGAGGATGCGGATCACATGGAGAGTGATGCGGCAGAGTTGGGGGATCGGGGAAATGAGGGGGGATGTGGGTGAAAGGGGAGGGGAGAGGGAGGAAGTGGGTGGCAGGGAAAGGGAGGGGGAGGTGGGGGAGGAGGGGGAAGGGGATGTGGAGAGGATGATGGAGGCAGGGGGGCGGGAGGGGTTGTACAGCGTGGGGGGGACGACAGGTCCCCAATGGCACGCTCCGCCACAGGGCAATGGGGGCACCAGCCACCTGCCCCATGATCATGGCGAAGCACGCCCTTTGGACGTGTGTCTGCCACACATTGCCGCAGGCAGGTCTGCCGTGCATGCAGCCACACAGACACGGGGAGATGTGTGTCTGTGCGGCTGCATGTGCGGTCTGCGCCTGGCTGCGGCTGTGCGTGCCCAGGCACAAGCCCAGAGGCAGTTCGCCCTAATCCAGGGTCAGGTGCTGGCGACCCTGTCCATGGTGGCTGACCGTCTGCGTGAGCGCGATGAGCGCCTTGTCGGTGCCGCACCCGGTCAGCCACCATCCGACAGGGGTCCCCAGGGTGTGTAGTGTGTGGACACACATGGCACACCCGCCCTGTGACGGACCGTGCCATTGCCTCTCCATCACAACGTCCACAGGGATGGGAGTGCCCAATGCTGTGTGGCTAGGAGGCGTAGTTGGACCATGCTGGTCTTTATCTGCCATCATATACTATGTAACAATGTTGGACTATGTGTGTCTCAGTTCATATGCTGTAAATATGTTATAAATATAAATATGTTTTAAATGTTCGACGTTCCATATATGAACCTGGTGGTCAGATGTCCCTCATTGCTAGGTGACAGTGCTGTGTGAGTGATGGGTGTGTCAGTGTTCACTCTGAGAGGCGAGGGAGGATGTGGAACAGGTAAGGGCTGCGGTGAGAGCACCTCCACAGACATGTCACAGCTACGTTGCTGCGAGGGTGGGGCAACGAGAAGGGTGGAGAGTGGCATGCATGAGTGACGTGCAACAGCATATGTGTTGGAAGGTGCGGGGCATGCAGCACAGAGTGACAATGGGACATATGGCGGGGGAAGGTGGACGGCCTGTGTATCCTATCCAGCATGACCCCATAGTGTTGGCCTGTGGTGGCAAAGGCAGGACGGCTGAGGTGTATGCGTAGCGGTGGGGTTAGGGTGGAAACACAGAGGGTGCACCTCAGGAGTTTCTGAAGCTGGTGCCTGAGGGGGGGGGGAGTGTGTGGTGTTGCGAGCTGTGACTGTGTAGGGCCCGGCAACAGCTGGCTAGATGGCAAGCACGTATACCAACATGCAGGGTGGGAAAGGGGGATGGTACAGGATGGTCCAATGATCCACTGGGAGACGTATGACCACCTTGCTGTATGTTGTTATGGGTGTAATGGCTGGCCCTAGGGGGTGCAAGAGCATACTGTCAGTGGAGTGCATTGGGCCATCGGTGGTGGCACATACAGGGGTGTGGGGGTCGGGGGGGGCACAGCAGAGGGTGGGGACAGGGGCTTAGCTGGATAATGCCCAGAGGGGTGGCACAGTGCAGCATGGCTGTGGATGGTGAGGAGTGCAGTGTGGATGGTGCGACAGGTGACAGTTGATGGATGTAGCTTATAGAGGCAAATGTGTTATTGGGATGTGCCTGATGGGTGGCAAGGGGGTGTAGGTGTATATTGCGGCCACTGGTGCACAGGGTGATGGGTAGCCCTCACCGGGGGGTCACCCTAAGGTGTTGGAAGCTGCAAGGCTGTGCTCAGGGGGCCACAGTGGACATGTGTCACGGTTGCGCCAAGGTGGATGTCTGTGGGAGCATGTGAACCGGAGTACGTGACATGTGCAGTGCACATACTGTTCTGGTTTAGCGTGCTGGGAGCGGCCAATGTGGCTCCCCATGCAGGACATACAGTGCAGCTACACCAACACAGAGACTAATGGTGGGTGAGGGCTCCACAGGGTATTGGCCCACGGGGTCCATGAGCACCCACGACACAATGCAAGCCACCACGACATGGGAGTGATGATCCAGCATTGCAGCCTATGGGATTGGCTGCATACCCATGGTGGACATGGCTGAAGGGGGGGCAATGGCTAATGACATCAGTGGCACCGTGTCGTGCCCTGGTCACGGGCCAGGGGGTGGGGTGGGAGTGTGTGATTGTCGTGCCACAAATGAGACAAGAAACACATGTCACCTTCACTGGCCACCTGTGTAGCACTTTATTTTCCCCTCCCCCTGCCACCCCTTGGGCGTCCCCGCCCAACCCTTGGTGGTTGTCGCCCCCCTGCTGCCGGTGCTGTTGCTGCTGCAGGTGTATGTGGTGGTGTTGCCTGTGGCTGCTGCAGATGGATAGTGACTGCCCCCCTGCCTGCTGCTATCCACTCCTGGGCATCAGCCATCCTCTCACACGCCGTGGCTATGCGGTCGGCATGAGCAAGGACCCCAAACATGGTCCGCTGCAGGCGCCTTGTCAGCCGCAGTTGGCGCCGCTGGGTCCGGGCCACCGAACGCAGTACATGCCGTATACCTGTGGGGAGAGGCCATAGTACAATGTGAGATGGGGGAAAAAGCAACACCTGTTCGGAGGCATATCAACCATAGCAGATTAGGATACTCACCCTCTGCATCTCTATGGGCTGCTGCTGAGTGGGCCTGCATCTCCCCAATGACATCGGCCACAGCAGCCAGTGCCTCGTTGCGGTGTTGCGCCGCCACATCCGCAGGCCCGTCCCCAGTGCCTGCAGTGGTGGGTGTTGAGTCCCCGTCTGCTGTTCGTGGGACCTGCATGTCCCCATCCCCCAGGGGTGCAGCCTGCCTCTCGTCTCCCACATGGGCCACCTCAGAATGTGTCCACTGGGCTTGATGGTCCCACGGTTGGCACGCCCTGTGGCTCCTCCTCTGCGTCGATGGCGCTGACATCACCTGGGTGCCACAGGGTTACATACGTCAGATGGGGGTCTCGCTGCCTGCCCACCCCGTCACATACCCCCTCAGGCATCTGTGGATTGTTGATCCACGTGTGTCTGGGCCATGGCTCTAGTGGCAGTCCACTACGTTTGTGCATTCCCCATGCAAGTGTCCCCTGTGCCCTGCTTCCCCAGGCCCCCACACCCCTGGGTGCTGACGCACACCCCATGCAAGGCCATCACCACCCTCATCCTGCCACCACCCAGCATGTCCTAAGCAGGTACAGTGTGCCTTCTGGTTGGCCATCTCCTTACCCGTGTGGCCCTAGTGCCCCTGCCAGCCCTGCGACATGAGCCATGCAACATGTCGACACCCTCTGCTGTCACTGTGGGTCTGCCACCCCTGCACAGTCTCCCATTCACTTAATTTTGCCACCCACTGCCACCCATAGACAGGCCCCCCCACCGTGGCTCTTGAATGGATGTTGCCTCTGTGTCTCATTTGCCCCCCAATTCCCAAACAGCCACGTACTGCCCCCCCCCCTCTGTTGTGGCGCACACCATGTGTCTGTGCTATATTCCACAGTTGGGTAGGCCATGTACATATATGGGCCCGAGTCTCTCGGCCAGGCGTCGTTCCAGGTCTGAGAGGTTTGCCACCTGAGCTGGGCCCCCTCCAGTGCCTTGGGCCCCACGTCTATCCCGCACAAGCTCAGTCCTTATGTTTCTTTTGATGTCACAATAGCGTTTTCGCAAGTTCTCGATGTCGCGGTGTGGTCCCCCTGCTGCTGCCACCGCTGCCTGGACCTCACACCATGCCCTGGTATGTGTAGCTATAGTGAGGGTTGAGCTCTGGCGCCCAAACAGGAGATCATATCTCTCCAAGATGTTTGTCAGCAGGAGATCATTTTCCTGCTGGCTGAAGCGTACGGCCCTCCGACGTATCTCTGGTGGGACGGGGACCCTGGGCTGGCGTGGTCTCCCAGCTGCACTTGTATGTGGACCTGGAGCTTGCTGAACCCCAGATGGGCCTGGCACCTCATCCTGGCCAGATATGGTTTGTGCTGATGGGTGGGTGGGCTGGTCCAATGGATGCTCCTGCTCCTCTGCCTCCCTGCGCTCCATACTGTCGCGTATGGTTGTGCTCGGGGGTTTGCCCTACACAGCCAATCATACATATAGGTTTTCATGGGGTGTGGGTCGCGGGGCGTTGGCTACGCGCGCCGCCACGCGCGCCGCCACGTGTGCCGCCATGCGCATTGTGACGCGTGTTGCCACGCGCAGGAAGTGACATCATATGTGTTCCTGTAGGCAGCAGGTGCCATTTCAGGGATCCCTCTTACACGTCCCTTTATAACAGTTTCGTTGTGTGTAATGCTGGTGCACATATTCCCATGTTTGGTATATTGCTGTTTATCTGCACCTTAGTAGTAGCGCTGGATGCTGCAGCACTACGTGACGCGTACGTGACATCACTCAGACGTTGCACGCTTCGTTACGCGCATTGCACCACCTCTTCCGTTCCCTGCTCATGGCATATGCATTGTATGTCACTCCTATATTGGCGTCTGGGTGTGGTTTCTAGTGTGATACGCAGTTTCTGTACACCCTGCAACATCTCTGGGACTCACGTACATGATTGTGAAACGTAGATGATTGGCCGCGGGTGCATTATGGGAACGCGTGACACAGCGCGCAGTGCCATTTAAAACAGGTAACTTTTATGTTTGCTGTATTCTGGATCCTTCTATTCCACCAGGTGTGTGGTGATCATGTGATGTCCATCCCCACCCACACCACTATTTCTAACCCAGCTATCCTCCAACCTGTGTCTATCATGGCTCAGACTGCGCATGCAGGTAGTGCAGTGGTTGCATTGGTCGAACTGGCGGGCCTGCTTTTTCCGGAGGAGGGAGATGTTGTTCCTGGGCTGCGGCCCTGGGGATGGGTGCAATGCCACTGCAACTCAGGCCTGCAGCTGTGGGGCCTGCACAGGCGGGTGTGGGTGACCAACGGCGCCGTAGGCGTGCTGAAGCACAACCCCACCTGGGGCATCTCTACAGGCCCAGGGTCTTGCTCCAGGACCTGAGAGAGGGCCAGGTATTCTCCCTCTACCGGCTGGACACAGGGGCCATTAGGGAGCTCTATCAGGAACTCAGACCTGACCTTGAGCCCCTGACTGCCCGGTCACATGCTATACCGGGTATGACCAAGCTCCTGGCTTCCCTACATTTCTTTGCCTCTGGCTGTTTCCAATCCTTGGTGGCAGCAGTGGGTGGGATGAGTAGGCCCACCTTCTCCCGCTGTCTCCACCAGGTACTGCGTGCCATGGTCAGCCGGGTTGGGAATTACATTGCAATTCCCAACGGGAGGCAACATTGGGCGGCCCTGGCACAGGCATTCCATAGGATTGCTGGGATACCACACGTGATGGGCGCTATAGATTGCACACATGTTGCCCTTGTCCCGCCATGCGACAGGGAGGTTGTGTACCACAACCGCAAACACTTCCATTCCCTCAATGTGTAAGTTGTTTGTGATGCAAGTATGCGTATCCTGAATGTGGTTCCGTGGTTTCCAGGGTCTGCCCATGACTCCTATATCCTGCAGAACTCGGCAGTGTTTGGCCAGTTTGAGGCTGGTCAATATGAGGACTACGTCCTGCTGGGTGGGTATTCAACATGTATGACATGCACCTACTGTAGGTGGGTGTCTATACAGCATTGTCACCATTGTCCACTGCATGCCTGACATTGCGGTGTTATTTCTGGGTGCAGACTATTGGGTGTGGCTCACTACCTCATGCCGTGTCACTGGTGTCTTGGTCACAGACATATGTTCAATGACACCCATCTCTCTGTCTACCATGTGTGTTTGTTTGCTCTCACATGTGTGTCCCAGCAGCCATGTGGTGTCGTTTTTTCCGTGGCCTTGCCCTTTTTTATTCTGAGCTACTGTGTCCAGGGGCACCCGTGCTGCATATGATGTGTCCCCTCCATGCCTGTGAGCTACACATGCAACATGCCCATGGCCTCCACATCTGGGCACGGGCATACTGCACTGGCAGTTGTACACATGTCTCCCAGTGGGGTCAGTCACTTGGGCAGCCCATATGTTGCATGGTTGTAAGTGTGCCACCCTCGGGGGGGGGGGCATAGACCCATCCTCGTGGTGGTCATTCTGTATACGCGACCTTCTCTCTCTGGGCATGCTGTGGGCTACACATGAGATGTGCTGTGGGCGCTTCAGCTATGACACATGTCTGCTGCATGTCTGGCCACCTTCTTCGGGGTCCCCTGCCACCACCGCCTGTTGCTTCCCCCACACCACCCCCGCAATGTATCCCAGTGGCTTATGCTGTGTATGCGCCAGATCAGTCCAGCCACCTACTTGCACACCTGTGCATCCCTGCACCCACGGGTGTTATTTGCCAATGTCCGACATCTTGCCTCACAGCTCCCACCACTGCTCTTTTTCACCACAGTTTTGGCACATGTCCTGTGACATGGTTACATGGGTGTGCACTGCCCCTATCGGCATGTCATGGTCATTTGCCTCTGGGCTCGACAGCCTCTGATGCACTACCACTGTGTGCACTGCTTTTGCCTCATATCTGTGTGCACGGCCTCTCGGCTGTCCAGTTCTGTATTGCTACGTCTGTCATTCCATTGGTGGCTCTGCACGCATGTAACTTTGCACCATTATTTTCTGCAGGTGATGCAGGATATGGGTGTCACACCTGGCTGCTTACCCCTGTGCATCTCCCTCGGCCAGGTGCAGAGATACGGTACAATGAGGCCCATGCCTCCAGTCGCTCAGTGATTGAGTGCACCTTTGGCGTTCTCAAAAGTCGCTTCAAGTGTCTGGATAGGACTGGCGGGGCCTTACAGTACGGACCGCTGACTGGCAAGGATCATCATAGCCTGTTGCATCCTCCACAACATTGCTCTCAGGCACAATGTTCCAGTCGATATTAATGAGGATCTCAGGGTGGATCCTGTGTGCCCTCCTGCACCTGGCCATGGTGACACACGTGCGGGGATGGCAGCCAGGCAACATCTGATCGAGGAGATCTTTACCTGTAAGTTATGGGTGTGTGCTGGGGACGTGTCTCTGGGTTAGCCATGTGTTAGGTGGTGTGAGGATTGTGCAGCACTGCCATCTCATGTCTCCATATCTCTGTCCTGTTCTTGGCTCCACAGGATGAGCTTCTGTGTTTCAGGCCCACCCGGATTGCCTTACTATGCTGCCTGAAGCTGTGCTGCATGTGGGGAGTGTGTGTTCATATATGCACCATTCCTGTTGACTCGCGTGAGTTGGCAGATAGTGAGGATTGCATTGCTGTCGTCACGGCTAGACACATATATGTTGTTTTCTCTCCACTGCTCCTATGGTGATGCACATGTCTTTGGACCACTGCTCCATTACCCTTAGCTTCCATCTGTCACACATGTGGCCATTACCTGTTCACATCTTGGGAGTCTTCATGGTGTATCTTAGACACATATTGTGAGGCTGTGTGTGTACTTGGGCACAGGACATTATATTGTTGGAGGGTATGTTGAACAGCCACTGCCATTGAGTCATTTGACAGATTTGTGCCACTCATGCATGTACTGTGCTGTGTGTCTCCATTTGTCGTTCAGTGTTGGGGGTCCTGCCATCTGAACCTTCTGGCATGCATACCTTATCACACAGTGTATGTTACTGTTTCTGATTGACCTGTCTACATGACCGTTCAGTATGCGCTACCCTGCCTATCTGTGTTGTAGGGATGTGTTTGGCCACCTCTCCAATTATGTTCCCTCATCCCTCTGTTACCTTCTGCTTGTGGGCTAATGTACATTGTGCACATGTGTCATATATTTTTCTCAGATGTGTCACAGTTTTGCTGGTGATCCAATGTACATCAACATTGTGTTTCCGCAAAACACAATGCACCGTGGACATGTTCCTCTCACAGCTACCCATGCAGATGTGGTGATGTCCGCCATCCATTGGTGTCTGCATCCGCTATTGGGGCTCTTTGTGCTCTTGCCTGACACGGACATTCCCAGTCAGGCCACTGGTGTACCTTTCAGGTGGGCCTCACCTTCCATCCTCTGGGAAATACACCACGTGCTGATGCTGCATTTGGCCTATTGCTATTAGGATGTCCTTCGTTGTTATCTCTGTGTGCCACCACTGCTGCACATGCTCTGGACCCCTGGGGTGTATGCGTGTCATGTGCATTTACATGAACATATTGGGATGGTGTCCTGGTCTTCAGGGACATCTCCTGCAGTGGTCCATGTGCACTGTGCTCAGTGTTGTGGCCATGTCATGTGGTGCCATCTATGCATTCTGTGCGTTGCTGTTTTTATGTGTGTGTCTCCTTTCTGTCCTCCAGGGGTCGTGGGTGGGTGTGCCATTCCCTTACCTGATATCTGCATCTTTTCACACAGGACACTGACAACAATGTTGACACATGTGCTCCACTGCATCTGGTGATCCCGTCATCCATATGTGCTTGGCCACAGCACCCATGTGAGCGTGTTCCTGGATGTTGGTGACACAGGGAGATAGTCCTCTGCACTTTGGACACAGGCCTTTTTCTCTGACTCATTGCTGGCCTATTGTTACTGTTCCTGCGGTGACTTGCCTGCCGTTGCTGCCATGACCTGTTTGGGTGTTTCGTTTTTTGCAGTAGGGGGGTGATGAGCTGTACATGGGTTGGTGATTTTTGAACCGTCACTGTTGGCATGGCATGTGGCCTTGTCAATCTGCATGCTTTCACCAGAGTCTTTTGTTTTCTGGGGATGGTGTCTGGTGTGCATACAGTGAGTGCATACACTGTGCGGACATGTCATGGTGAGACCCTCCACTACACATATTACTGTCTGTTTGCAACGTCTGCTGAGTTAGGGCTTTTGATTTTGGGTGGCACCAGCAGGGGGTGGTCAGGGTGTGTAGGCTCCACAGGCAGAAACAGGTGGGTGGCGTCGCAACGTGGGTTGGGTGTGTCCTTGCGACATTGGCTGCCACACAGGCCCCATGTCGTTCTTCATGTCATATGGTGCACCGGAATGCAGAATATGCTTTCTGCTTGGGTCTGGTGATTGAGTGTTGGGGACAGATGTTTGCACCTTCGTTGTTTTGGATATTTGGGGGTTTGGTCACCCCATTTCATTGCCACTCATGTGCTTGACGTTTTGGGTGACACCTGGAAATTGTCTTTTCCTTCCTTGTTTGCTGCTTACTTGGCCATATCATGTGTGCAGCCCCATCACATCTCCGCCCACCCATCCATGGTTGAGCTGTTCATGTCCGTGTAGCATGTTTGCTGCCCCTGTGCCACATTGTCTGGACTAATTGTAGTTCTCCTCCTGGAGTGGTGCATGTGCTGGGCTACCTGTGCATTGGTGCTGCTGATGTTGGTTGGCCTGGGCCTCATCCCTGATCTTGTTGGTCATTAACATGCTCCTCTTTCAGTCCATTGCCCTTTCCACAGCCCATCCACATGGCCCTCCATTAGCCTATCCCCTTCCACCCCTCATGTGTCACTCCCCTGATCAGTTGCATGTTGTTTACACTACATTATATTTCCTGCTGTGTGTGTGTGTGGACCTTCCATCCCACCTGTGGACTGTGTTGTTGGCTGTGGACCCCTCCTCCACATGTGTACTGCATCTTGCCTACGCTCTGTGGTTCCATCTCCTGACACGCAGCTGTGGTTTTGGATGTTGACATGCTGTGATCCTGTCTGCATCCATTTCTGTGTGCCTCAGGGTGTTGTTGTGGTCATTTTTTTTCTGCAGTGCTTTCCATCCTAGTGGTCATAGCTTTGCACTCTCTCTGTTCCTCTGTTTTTCTGCCTTTCCCGCACTGGTACCTGTGGTCGCTGTAACACTCATTTCTTGGCTTCTACATCCTGGCCGCTCATATTATCCTAATCACATTTGCTGTCCATCCTTTGGTCCATCTATTTGCATCATTGTGGTGTGAGATGTCCTGTATGTTGCTGTGGACTGTTGCCCCGTATCCTACCCTGCTACCCTTGTCTGCATAGCATCTCTTTTTGCTTGGTGGTCCCGTGCCTATTCTGGATTTTAGACTCACTCCTCTGGCCACCTCACCCTCCACTGGGGGACACATATTCTCCTCACCTGCCACACACTGTTTTTCCGGTACTCCAGGGTGCCAACACCCTTTGCTGTGATGCTGTTGCTACCGCCATGTTTGTCTGCGCTGCTGCCAGACACGTGTGATGCTGTCAGGGTTGAGGGTCCGTTAACTCCCTACTCGCCCTCCATCTGTCGCCTGTTCATTGTCTTTACTGTGGGTTCTAGGTGGTGTTTGTACTACATCTGTCTCTGTTCCACACAGGTCCTGCAGGCCCTCCAGGAACACCTTGCAGCCCCTAGGGCACACTGACCTTGGCAAACATACCATTTTTGGAGCACCATGCCATATTGTTCTATGGGCCACGGTTCCATCAGCACTCTCCTATCCCTATGTACCTCATATTGCAGTTAGCTTTGGACACCTGTCTTGACACCGTACTGGTACACCTTTTCAGGCTTCTTCTTGGCCACACTGTTGGGCTACTGTCTTTTGCTGCTCTATGGCAGTGGCGCACATATTCATTTCTCCCTTCCGGGCCAGGCGCTGTGGGGGTGCCTACCCCCTCCTATGGTCATCTCGGGACTGCTGCTGTGCATCTGCAGTGCACCATGGGTACTGTTGCATACACCCATATCCTTAGCACCCCAGCAGGCACCTTGGGTGACGACATGGCGCCCCTCGGTACACAGTCAGGGGGTTG
Organism: Ichthyophis bannanicus; assembly: GCA_033557465.1. Classification (NCBI taxonomy): domain Eukaryota; kingdom Metazoa; phylum Chordata; class Amphibia; order Gymnophiona; family Ichthyophiidae; genus Ichthyophis; species Ichthyophis bannanicus. Next base: position 182,701,864 of record CM066038.1, on the reverse strand, counting down.
TGGTTCAGGTGTTACGGACATCTGCATTTTCTTGCGCACACTAACCATAGTATGTTTGTTTTTGCTTTTGCTTTTGCCAGTGACATTCAGTTTTGGCAAGGGGTCTGTGATGTTATTGGGCCTTATATTTTTGGTAATTATCATGGCCTTGGTCTTGATTGTGTTTGCCATATGACCTTGTTTGCTGAGACCTTGCTTTGTTTCCTTGTCAGGCATCCCTTGTATGTACATAGTGCAACTTCTGTGGTTCTGGTGTGGGTGTTTGGGTCATTTGACAGTTCTGCTCCAGTAGCTGGCCACCTCATTATTGGGACTGTGTTATTTGCACTGGCAATATGAGCAAATAGTTGCTTCCATGCTTGGGGGGGCCCCTAGGTCATGGGTTTCAACACACAGTGGATCATTTTGCGCACCTTGGGGGGCATTTTGTTATCTTGCTTTACATTGGTGCTGACAGCAGCAAAACCCTCACACTGCAGACTCCTCACACTAACTCATCAGGGACCCTATAACATACCCTATGGGGCGCTTTGTGACACGCCCTATAGGGTGCTCTGGCAAACAGTGCACATTAGCCTTTGCCCTCTGGTGTGGCTTTTAGGGTGCCCTATATGACACCTTCGGGTTATATCCCTGTGAGTGGGTGTTTGCCAGCAGAACTTGTTGGACGTACAAAACAGACTACCTATGACATTACTGATCTAGTGTGGGGGTCATGACGCACACTCATCCACAGATACGCCCACCTGGCAGGGACACATTCACTTAGTACAGGGCCCATAGTTGTGCCAAACAAAGCATGTCCTGGTGGTGTTTGCTGCTGGATTACAATGGCAGGACAATTGGGTTGTCCCCTGCATTGTTTCAAGCACAGTTTGACGTTGTCTTTCCTTTATTAAATGATTTGTGTATATATTTGACTTTGTACGTTTCACACACCCGGTTCTGGCTGCAGATTCACACTGTTTTCTACCTTTGGGGGCTGAGGCTCTCTTGATTAAACGGCCACTCCCAACGAGGGGAGGTGGGCATTTTTTCCCACCTCTCAGGTTCTTTGTGTCCGACAAAGATATGGGGTTATCTATGGTTTAAACAGAGTGGTGACTGGTTCTACATATGAGTGACTACTGTTTGTGGAGAGTACTGTTGCAGGCAGCTTTGGTCCTTGGGCACACAGGGGGAATTGAACTCACAGACCTTGCACCACCTGACAGTGTCTTACCCATTGTGCTACGGATCAGTCTGCCTTAAAGGACACCTTTTCTAGCTTCTTATGGGGCACCCTGTTGGGCTACTGTGTGTTGCTACTATGTGACAGTGACGCACACAGTCATTTCACCTTACCATACCAGGGGGCTATGTGGGTACGTACCCCTTCTTGTGTTCATCTCTGGACTGCTGGTCTGCATGTGCAGTGCACCATGGGTATGCCTGCATTGGTACAGATCCTAGCCAACACAGCAGGCAGTTAGGGTGTTGTCCTGCTGCCCTTCAGTAGACAGCCAGGGGGTTGTCAGCAGCTATGGGGCTGCAGGCCAGTGGTTCCTTCATTGCCTGTGGGGCCAGTAGTCATGGGTTCAGACCCACAGTGGACTCCTTTTATAGGGCTGTCTGCTGCATTATATATTTTAAATACACATGACTGCTACCAGCGACAGCCCCTCAGCGTAATATAACCTTACTGAGCCTCATAGGGCGCACCATGTGTCACCTTATCTGGCTCCCTTTATGTTCCCTTATAGGATGCTCTATGGGGGACATTTTGATGTGCCTCAGCGGACACTCCACTTTATAATGTAGCCTATGGTGTGCGTTATGGGGTGCCTTCTGCGGCACCTTTGGGTACGCCACTGTGTGGGGGTGTTTGCTAGCAACCCTACAAAACAAACAAAACATATACATGCCCCCTCACTCACTATATAATGTACAGGATGCTGCATCAGCCAGCCTTATGCATCTGGCACCCTGGGGACTCGAACCCATTATGCCTGTATCAGCAGTCACTGCAGTAACCATTGTGCTACAGCTCTGTATCAGTCATGTATGTCTGGGTGGCTTCTTATGCTTAACGCGCGGTGACGCGCCACGGCGCCCTGTAATGCTCGTTAGTTTTTGGAACGCGCGTTAGGTGTTACGATGTCCCGCCCATCTCCTTATTTGGGGGTTTTGATTATTACCGTGGCTCCTAACGCGAACTGCACTAACGCGGTTTAGTAAACATACCCCTTAGTGTTTGATTATGCAGTGAGTGAAAAAATATTTTCTCTTATTAGTCTTACGAGTATATGGGTTACACTATAGTTTCCTTGCATGTCCCCTATTCTTTCTATTTTTTGATGACATAAATAATTGATCTACATTTACCTGTTCTACTCCATTCATGAATTCATAGACCTCTATAATATCTCCTCTCAGCCGTCTCTTTTCCAAGTTGAAGAGTCCTAACCTTTTAAGCCTTTCCTCATAGTTTGGCTTGTTCTTTCCTAAGTGCATAATTTTGCACTTGTCCACATTAAATTTCATCTAACATTTGAAAGTCCAGTCTTCCAATTTATCAAGGTCCTCTTATAATTTTTCACAATCCTTTTTGGTTTTTACAACTTTGAATAATTTTGTGTCATCTGCAAATTTGATCCCCTTATTCGTTATTCCCATTTGCAGGTCATTTATGAATATGTTAAAAAGCAGCAGGCCCAGCACAGATCCCTGGGGTACACCACTATTCACCTTTCTCCACTGAGAAGATTGGTCATTTAGCTTTACCTTCTGCTTTCTTTTAACCAGCTCCTGATCCAAATTAGTACACTGCCTCCTATCCCATGACTTTTTATTTTGGCCAAGAGTCTCTTATGAGGGTCCTTGTCAAAGGCTTTCTGAAAATCCAGATACACTATCACATCAACCAGCTCAACTTTTTCTACCTGCTTATTCACATCTTCAAAAAATATTACATATTAGTAAGACCAGACTTTCCTTTGCTAAATCCATGTTGGCTTTTTCTCATTAAACTATGACTACATGTTCAGTAATTTTGTTCTTTATAATATTTTCTATCATTTTGCCCTGTACTGATATCAGGCTCACTGGTCTTTAGTTTCCCGGATCACCCCTGGAACCCTTTTTAAAAATTGGCATTTCATTGGCCATTCACCAATCTTTAGGTACTACAGATGATTTTAATGATAGTTCACAGATAACTAATAGTAGATCTGCAATCTCATCTTTCAGTTCTTTTAACACCCGTATATGTATACTTGTAATATATCTTCCTGTTTTATCAATATGCCTTTCAATTCTTCTGATACATCACCTTTAAATACCATTTCAGACATGGGTACACTTGAAAACGTTTCTATTATGCGTTTTTGCTTTCACAACAAGCTTTTTTTCAAATCCTCTCTTTGCCTGCCTTATCAATGGCTTGCATCTAACTTGGCCTTCCTTCCACATTTCTTAATGCATGGAATATAGCTGGTCTGGGCTTCTAAGATAGTGTTTTTAAACAACGCCCATGCTTAATGTAAATCTTTATCCTTTGCAGCTGCTCCTCTTAGCTTTTTCTTAACTATACTCCTCATTTTATCATAATCTCCCTTTTGAAAGTTAAAAGGTAGTACTGTGGATTTCCTTGTCATCCTTTTTCCGTTTATTAAATCACACATGATCATGCTATGATCACTTTTGCCAAGTGGCCTCAACACTCTTATCTCTTGCACCGGATCCTGTGTTCCACTAGGTCCAGAATAACTTCCCCTCTTGTCGGTTCATGAACCAGCTGGTCCAAGAAGCAGTCATTTATTTCATCTAGAAACTTTATCTCCCTAGCATGTCCTGCAATGACATTGACCCAGTTGATACTGGGATAATTGAAATCACCCATTATTACTATGTTGTAACTTTTGTTAGTATCCCTGATTTCTCTTAGCATTTCATCATCCATCTGTTCATTCTGGCCAGGCGTTCAGTAGTACACCACTACTGCCATTGCCTTCTCCTTTTTACATGGGATTTTTTTTCCATAGAGATTCTACAGAGCGCAACTCCTCCACCAATTTGATCTAACCCATCGTTGCAATATGGTTTGTACCCAAGTATCACAGTGTCCCATTGGTTGTCCTCCTTCCACCAGGTCTCTGAGATGCCAGTCATATCTAACCTTTCATTTAATGTTATACAGTCAAACCTCGGTTTTCATTTGCCCCGGTTTTCATACGCTTCGGTTTTCAACGTCTTTTCTGACTGAGATTTTGTCCCGGTTTTCATGCATTGCTTCGGTTTTCAACGTCTTTTGACTGAGATTTTGTCCTGGTAGCAGGGAAGAAAAGCTGTCAACGTAAGCAGGAGATGTTGCATGAATGTGGGAGGCAGTTCTTTCTCTTGCAGGGTACGTCTGAAGCTATATCATTAAGATTTTCTGCCATTCTGAAGCATTGAGCAGATAATGTAAAGGTATTTTAATGGACTGAATTCAATGTGATTCCGAAGAGGGCTGGGCACAGCAGCTTGTCAGGGGTGGCTAAGGCCAGATGTTAATATACTGTACTGTACAGTACTGTACTTAGCTTGCTTTCAGTGATGTTAAATGTTCATTTATCCATTTCATTAGTCATTTATATTTATTTCTCATTGTTTTCTGTATGTAAAAATATAGTTATTCTCTATAAAATGTATTTTTTGTGAACATTTTTGGGTGTCTGGAACGGATTAATTGGATTTACATTATTTCTTCTGGGAAATATTGCTTCAGTTTTCATACGTTTCGGTTTTAGTCAGACTTTTTCGAACGGATTAATCATGAAAACCGAGGTTTGACTGTATATTATAGCTCTCCCATTTTATTTGTCAGACTTCTAGCATTTGCATGCAGGCATTTTAAATGTTTTTTATTCATATTAATCTGGTTATCAGTTGATAGGAGTAATTTGTAATCTTTCAACTCTATACTTAAGGGCATCTGGGTTACTTTTATCTTTATTGGAATCTCTCTGTTAGGATATAATAGCATTCCTCTTTTGCTAGAATCTTGCAAGGATACATCCTTTTGAACCATGCGCTCTTGGGTGACTGTCAGCTTTCTCCTATTATCTAGTTTAAAAGCTGCTCTATCTCCTTTTTAAAGGTTAATGCCAGCAGCCAAGCAGCCTGCTACCATCTCAGTTATGGTGGAACCCATCCCTTCAGAAAAGCCCCTCCCTTTCCCAGAATGTTGCCCAGTTCCTAACAAATCCAAAACCCTCTTCTTTTCACCATTGTTTCATCCACGCATTGAGACTCTGGAACTCTGCCTGCCTTTTGTGTCCTGAGGGTGGAACAGGAAGCATTTTAGAGTGTGCCACCCTGGAAGTTCTGGATTTCAACTTCCTATCTAAAGGCCTAAATTTGACTTCCAGAACCTCCCTCCCACACTTTTCTATGTCTTTGGCACCAACATTTACCAAGACAGAAGACTCTTCCTCAGCACTGTTTAAAACTTTGCCTAGGTGGCATGTGAGATCCACTACCTTTGCACCAGTCAGGCATATTACTAGGTGATCCTCATGTCCATCAGCCACCCAGTTATCTACATGCCTAATGATCAAATCAGCAACTATAACAGCCGTCCTTACCCTTTCCTCATGGGCACATGGCCCTGGAGAAACCTCATCGGTGTGAGAGGATTTTACATTATCGCGAGGACAGGTCTTAGCTACAGAATCACTTCTTGCCACACCAAGGTGATGCTCTCCTTTCATGGGACCTCTGTCCTCCATGGCAGACTGGAGCTAAGACTTCAATACTATGTCCCTGTAGGTCTCATCTATATACCTTTCTGTCTCCCTTATGTCATTCCTTATTTCACTACCTTGAGATCCTCAGACACTATGACCCCCAAAATCCCTCTCCTAGTCTATGCACATCAGTCTTTCGCCCCCTACCGCATAGAGCTCCCTTGAATTTCTGCATCCCAAGTGTATCACTCTGCATTTCTTTGCATTAAATCTTAACTGCCAAGCATTAAACAATTACTCTCTTTAGTCACCTCCTGTCTATACTATTACAACATCCTCCTTGCTGGTCTCCATCTGAATCATCTCTCTCCCCTTCAATCTATTCAAAACTCAGCTGCGCAGCTAATCTTCTGTCAGCCTCAATATGCTCATATAACCCTTCTTCTCAGGTCACTTCATTGGGTCTATATCTGTTTCCATATACAGTTCAAACTTCTCCTACTGACCTATAAGTGCACTCATTCTGTTGCTCCTCCTGACCTTTCCTCTCTTATCTCTCCCTACAGCCCTCCTCAGGAACTCCACTCTTATGGCGGATAGCTTCTGTCTTTGCTCTTTTTTCCACTGCCAACCCCAGACTTCGATCCTTTCACTTTGCTGCTCCTTATGCCTGGAACAAACTACCTGAGTCCGTAAGTCAGGCTTCATCTCTGTCCCTTTACAAATCCATGCTGAAAACCAACCTTTTTGTTAAAATGATAAATAAAGGTAAAAGGAAAAGGAGACTTCTATGGCTTTCGAAAGAAGTAGCTGAAAAGGTGATGAAAAAGAGGGAGGCCTTCAAAAAATAAAAGAGATGACAAAGAGAGGAAGACAGGCATCTATATTTGAAAAAACTTAGAAAAGCTAGCAAAGGAGTCAGGAAAGCAAAGATTCAAAAAGAGGAGGAAATAGCCAATGCAATAAAATGGGGGGGATAAGACATTTTTCAGATATGTTAGTGAGAAGAGGAAGGGCAAAAGTGGCATTGTCAGACTCAAGGGTGAAGGGGAGGAATATGTAGAAGCTGATGAGGATAAAGCAGAATTGCTTAACAAATATTTCTGTTCTGTGTTCACAGATGAAGAACCAGGAACAGTACCTCAGAAAACACCCACAAACAGGAACAGAAGCGAGGGGCATCTTGAATAATTTTCAGAAGACTGTGTTTGTGAGAAACTAGCTCAACTTAAAGTAGACAAAGCGATGGGACCGGATGGGATACACCCTAGAATACTGAGGGAACTTGGGGACGTTCTAGCAGCTCCACTGTCTGACATTTTCAATGCCTCGTTGGAGTTGGGAGTGGTGCCTAAGGACTGGAGAGAGGCTCATGTGGTGCCTTTACACAAAAGCAGAAGTAAGGATGTGGTTGAAAACTACAGGCCGGTTAGTTTAACTTTGGTGGTGAGTAAATTATTGGAAACACTGTTGAAAGAGAAAATAGTGAGGCTTCTGGAGTCCAGCGGATTACAGGATCCAAGGCAGCATGGATTCACCAGAGCCAGGTCTTGTCAGACAAATCTGATTAATTTCTTTGACTGGGTGACCAGGGAGTTGGACCGAGGGAGAGCCCTAGATGTGGTGTGTTTAGATTTCATTAAAGTCTTTGACTCCGTTCCTCACAGGCGGCTTATAAACAAACTGAGCACCCTAGGGATGGACCCTAAAGTTACTGCTTGGGTTAAAAATTGGTTGAGTGAGAGGCGACAAAGAGTACAGGTAAATGGAGCTCACTCTGAGGAGAAGGAAGTCACCAGTGGTGTGCCCCAGGGATCTGTCCTTGGTCTGATTCTTTTTAACATCTTCGTTAGCGATATAGCGGAAGGGCTGTCGGGTAAGGTTTGCCTCTTTGCGGTTGATACCAAAATCTGCAATAGAGTAGACACCCAGGAAGGTGTAGATAACATGAGGAGGGATCTAGCTAAGCTTGAAGAATGGTCTAGAATTTGGCAGATGGGATTTAATGTTAAAAAATGTAAGGTCATGCATTTGGGCTGCAGTAATCCAAGGGAGCAATATAGTATAGGGGGTGAAGTACTTTTGTCCACTAAAGAAGAGCGGGACCTAGGCGTGGTTGTGTCTGATGATCTTAAAGTAGCTTAACAGGTAGAAAAGGCAACAGCAAAAGCTAGAAGGATGCTTGGGTGCATAAAGAGAGGAATGGCTAGCAGAAAAAAGGAGGTGATAGTGCCTCTATACAAGGCTTTGGTGTGACCTCATTTGGAGTATAGTATGCAATTCTGGAGACTGCACCTTCAAAAGGATATAAACAGGATGGAGTTAGTACAGAGGGTGGCTACTAAAATGGTTAGTTGTCTTCATTATAAAGCATATGAGAACAGACTTAAGGATCTTAATATGTACACCTTAGAGGAAAGACAGGATAGAGGTGATATGATTGAGATGTTTAAATACCTCCATGGCATAAATGCACAGGGGGAGAGCTACTTTCGATTGCAAGCAAGTTCTGCTATGAAGGGACATGGGATGAGGGTGAAAGGGGATAGATTCAGGAGTGATATTCAGAAATATTTCTTTAAGGAAAGAATGGTGGGTCTGTGGCATAGTCTCCCAGTGGAGGTGGTAAGATGAGGTATCTGAATTCAAAAAAGCATGGGACAAACACAGAGGATCTCTAAAGGAAAAAGGGTACTGATGTAGTTGTTGATATGGAAGGACAGACTAGATAGGCCATATGGTCTTTTCTGTTGTCATTTTTCTATGTTTCTCTTCGAGGTTGCTTTTGGATCCTGATCTGCTTAGTTTCCTACGTGTTTTCTTACCATACCCCTAAATGTATTCGTGTACTCAGCTGTTGTGTTGTCTGTCTTAACTAGATTGTAAGCTCTGATGTGCAGCGACTATCTTTTACATGTGCCTCTACAGTGCTGCGTATGCCTTGTAACACTATACAAATGAGAACACCAGGGGAAGAAGAACAACAACCCTCCGCAGAAATCACAGGAGTCACCTGTGCTGTTCTGGTAGCACTATACAAATGGTCAATAGTAGTAGAACAGTAGTAATAGTAATTTTTATCATTTTTTCTCATGCTATCTACTCCCTCTGAGGGGTCTACTTTATTGCCATCTTCAAAAAGGCAAACTTTTCCTTTTAATCCTTCAGCAATATCACCGACAAAGACATTGAACAGTATCGGTCTCTGAACTGATCCATGAGGCACTCCAATACTCACCCTCTTTTCTTCCTAGTGTATTCCATTTACTACCACCCTCTGTCTTCTGTCAGTCAATCAATTCTTGATCAGGTTTACTACCTTGGAACCCCTCCCAAGGCTGCTCAATTTATTCATAAGCCTCCTATGAGGAACAGTATTAAAGGCTTTGCTGAAATCTAAGTAGACCACATCCATTGCATGCCCTTGATCTAGTTCTCTGGTCACCCAGTCAAAAAAATAGGTCAGATTCATTTGACATGTTCTTCTCTTGGTAAAACCCTGTTGCCTCAGATCTTGCAACTCATTGGATTCTAAAAAGGACACTATTCTTCCTTTCAGAAGCAACTCCATTACTTATCCCACTACCGAGGTAAGGCTTATCAGCCTGAGGTTTGCCATCTCTTTTCCTTTACCAATCTATGGAATGCTCTTCCTCATGATATTTATTCTGAGAGATTGTATAATGTTAATTAAAATTGCTAAAGACCTGGTTATTCCAAAATTCTTTCCTGCTTAATTACAAGCTTTGATAAGAATCATCGGAGGAGCCTGGATTCTCCCCCTCTTTTGTTGCCCACAAGTGTCCCTGCTATTACATACAAGTTAGCTGGTCGACGTTGTGCTATATTATCCCTTATTCATCTGTTTTTTTGTCCTTTTATACTATAATTTGTGATTATTTTGTCTTGTCCTCAGAATTGTATTATAATTTATAATGTCCATTGGCCTTATGGACTTTGATGATTTTTGGAAACCACCATGCTGCTCAAAATACTAGTTTGAATGGCAGTATTCCAAATGTCAATAAATAAATTTGTAAAGAAGGATCACATCAGCCCTTGTTCAATCCCATGGAACTTCCCCCATCTCCAAGGATTTAGTAAACACATCTTTAAAGATCTTGCCAGAACCTCTCTGAGCTCTCTTGTCCACTTTCAGTGTTGCAAGCCATTCATAAATTTCTTCTGTAAATGATGTAGCATCTACTCCATTCCCATTAGTACCTTTTTCAATCATACATTCTTCTTCTTCAGGATTTTCCCTTGTGAACACAGAGCAGTAGCAATTCTGCTTTTTTCTTATCACTTTCGACAAATCTGTCCTCAGTACCTTTGAGACGTGCAATGCCGCCTCTGGCCTTCCTTCTCTTTCCAATATACCTGAAAAAAGTCTTGTCACCTCTATAGCCTCATATAACTTCTCTTCTCAAGTCGCATCATTGGTTCCCTATCCATTTCTGTATCCAGTTCAAACTTCTCCTACTGACCTATAAGTGCACTCATTCTGCTGCTCCTTGCTACCTTGCCTCTCTTATCTCTCCCTATACCCCTCCTCAGGAACTCTGTTCTTCTGGCAGATCTCTTCTATCTGTGCCCTTCTCTTCTACTGACAACTCCAGACTTCAATCCTTCCACCTTACTACTCCTCATGCCTGGAACAAGCTACCTGAGTCTGTATGACTGGCTTCATCTCTGGACTTTTTCAAATCCAGAGTGAAAACTAATCTCTTTGAGGCAGCTTTTGGATCCTGATCCACTTAGTCTCCTATGTATTTTCTTACCATTCCCCTAGATGCATCATTGTCCTCGGCTGTTGTGTTGTCTGTCTTGACTAGACTGTAAGCTCTGATGAGCAAGGATAGTCTTTTACATGGGTCTATACAGTGCTGCATATGTCTTGTAGTGCTATACAAATGATCAATAGTAGTAGTAGTAGTAGTAGTGTAGCCATTTTTTTCTTCTGCATGTACTTTTGCCATCCTGATTTCTCTCTTTGCCACTTTCAGCTTTATCTGGTATTCCTTTCCGTGTTCCTCTTTTGTGATATTCTGAATTCTGTGAAAGCTTGTTTTTCTATCTTTATTTTTGCAGCCACTCCTTTGGATAACCATATTGGTTTCCTTTTCCTTTTGCTTTTCTATACTTTCCTTGCATATAGATCTGTTGTCCTTATTATAGTCTCTTTAAGTTTCGCCCACTGCTTTTTCACTTCCCTTATTTTTTCCCACCTTTCCAGCACCTCCTCCAGGTACTTTCTCATTTTATTGAACTCAGTATTTTTGAAATCTAGGATTTTAAGTTTGCTGAGATTTGACTCTGCCTTGGCTTTTACCTCAAACCACTTTATGTGGTGATCACTGCTGCTCAAGTGGGAACGTACCTAAACATTAGAAACATAGAAACATAGAAACATAGAAACATGATGACAGAAAAAGACCACAAGGCCCATCTAGTCTGTCCTTCCATAACAACAACTACAACAGTCCACTTTTTACCTTTAGAGATCCTCTGTGTTGGTCCCATGCTTTTTTGAATTCAGTTACTGTCCTCATCTCTACCACCTCCACTGGGAGACTATTCCACGGATCCACTACTCTTTCCGTAAAGAAATATTTCCGCATATCACTCCTGAATCTATCTCCCTTCACCCTCATCCCATGTCCCCTCGTCGCAGAACTTGCTTTCAATTGAAAGAGGCTCTCTCCCTGAACATTTATGCCACGGAGGTATTTAAACATCTCAATCATATCACCTCTATCCCGCCTTTCCTCTAAGGTGTACATATTAAGATCCTTAAGTCTGTCCTCATATGCTTTATAATGAAGACTACTAATCATCTTAGTAGCAACCCTCTGCACCGACTCCATCCTGTTCACATCCTTTTGAAGGTGCGGTCTCCAGAATTGCACACCATACTCCAAATGAGGTCGCACCAAAGACTTATACAGAGGCATTATCACCTCCTTTTTTCTGCTAGCCATTCCTCTCCGTATGCACCCAAGCATCCTTCTAGCTTTTGCCGTCGCCTTTTCTATCTGTTTAGCTACTTTAAGATCATCGGACACAACTACGCCTAGGTCCCGCTCTTCTTTAGTGGACAAAAGTACTTCACCTCCTATGCTGTATTGCTCCCTTGGATTGCTGCAGCCCAAATGCATGACCTTACATTTTTTAACATTAAATCCCAGCTGCCAAATTCTAGACCATTCTTCAAGCTTAGCTAGATCCCTCCTCATGTTATCTACACCTTCCTGGGTGTCTACTTTATTGCAGATTTTGGTATCATCCGCAAAGAGGCAAACCTTACCCGACAGCCCTTCCGCTATATCACTAACAAAGATGTTAAAAAGAATCGGACCAAGGACAGATCCCTGGGGCACACCACTGGTAACATCCTTCTCCTCAGAGTGAGCTCCATTTACTTGTACTCTTTGTCGCCTCCCACCCAACCAATTTCTAACCCAAGCAGTAACTTTAGGGTCCATCCCTAGGGTGCTCAGTTTGTTTATAAGTCGCCTGTGAGGAACAGTGTCAAAGGCTTTACTGAAATCTAAATACACCACATCTAGAGCTCTCCCTCGGTCCAACTCCCTGGTCACCCAGTCAAAGAAATCAATCAGATTTGTCTGACAAGACCTGCCTCTGGTGAATCCATGCTGCCTCGGATCCTGTAATCCGCTGGACTCCAGAAACCTCACTATTTTCTCTTTCAACAGCGTTTCCATTAATTTACTCACCACCGAAGTTAAACTAAACCGGCCTGTAGTTTTCAACCACATCCTTACTTCCGCTTTTGTGTAAAGGCACCACATGAGCCTCTCTCCAGTCCTTTGGCACCACTCCCGACTCCAACGAGGCATTGAAAAGGTCAGTCAGTGGAGTTGCTAGAACGTCCCCAAGTTCCCTCAGTATTCTAGGGTGTATCCCATCCGGTCCCATCGCTTTGTCTACTTTAAGTTGAGCTAGTTTCTCACGAACACAGTCTTCTGAAAATTGTTCAAGATGTCCCTCGCTTCTGTTCTTATTTGTGGGTGTTTTCTGAGGTCCTGCTCCTGGTTCTTCATCTGTGAACACAGAACAAAAATATTTGTTAAGCAATTCCGCTTTATCCTTATCAGCTTCTACATATTCCCCCCCTGTACCCTTGAGTCTGACAATACCACTTTTGCCCTTCCTCTTCTCACTAATATATCTGAAAAATGTCTTATCTCCCCATTTTATTGCATTGGCTATTTCCTCCTCCTTTTGAATCTTTGCCTTCTTGACTACTTTGCTAGCTTCTCTAAGTTGTTCCAAATACAGATGCCTGTCTTCCTTTCTCTGTGATTTCTTGTATTTCATGAAGGCCTCCCTCTTTTTCTTCACTTTTTCAGCTACTTCCTTCGAAAACCATAGCGGTCTCCTGTTCCTTTTGCCTTTATTTACCATTTTAACAAAAAGGTTGGTTGCCTTTAAAATACCCCCTTTCAGTTTTGCCCACTGTTGTTCTACATCCCCCAGCTGTTCCCATCCCACTAACGACTCCCTGAGGTATTGGCCCATCTTCGCAAAGTTAGTCTTCCTAAAGTCTAAGATCTTCACCTTGGAATGGATTCTAACAGCCCTAGTCCTAATACTGAACCACACCATCTGGTGATCACTGGATGCAAAATGATCTCCCACTACAACATCAGAAACACTTTCACCATTGGTAAGCACCAAGTCCAGTATGGCCCCTTCACGTGTGGGGTCTGTTACCAATTGCCTGAATAGTTCTCCCACAGTGTTTTCATTGGTGAGTACTAGATCCAGCGTCAACCCTTCCCTGATGGGTTCCATCACCATTTGTCTGAGCTAAGTCTATTGTAGGGCATCTGTGATCTTTCTACTTACCTCGTATTTCCAGATTTGCAGATGGGATCCTCCAATTTAAATCTGGTAGATTAAGGCTACCCAGTATCATCACTTCTCTCTAATTCACAACCTTTGCAATTGTAACCTGAAGGTTAAAATAATATAAATGTTGCCTGGCTAGGCTGGGAAAGTGCTGTCCAGGGCTATCTGTGGCAGCATACATCCACCCCACACTTCCACACTCTGGACTGCAACCCAAACACACCCACATGTAGCAAGCTCCCAAACATATTTCCCTTAAATGAGCCAGCTAGGGACTGCTTTATTCTTTCAATCCAGGAATGAGACTATCTTCTCAGGACCATTAAGGGTCAGTCTCAATTAACTAAACACAGAGCCCAGCAGAATGTTTAAGCTCTGTGTTCTGCTTCAGCTGCACACAAACAGTTCAGTCATAGCTTAGGTTTGAATTTCCTTCTTTATCCAGGGTACTTGTCAGTTACTTCTGCATACAAACAGCTCAGTCACTTCAGCCAGAAATTACCCACTTCTGGAAAGACAGTTTTTTTTTTCTCTAGACCAAGAGGATATTTCTTATAAAATCAATCCTCTCATCCACTCTCAAGAGCTTAAAGTCAGATTCAGAATTACAGTTCCAGCTCAGAGTATAAATGGCTTCTCCAGACCTTAAACAGGATTCCAGGGAGAATTTAATTTCCTTTAAGAAATATTCTATCTCCAGGAACAAGCAGGAATGTAGTCTTCACATATGGGTATCGTTAGTACCGACGGAGCCTGTGCGGGAATGCTCCCCAGCATCCAATAGGAACGCTTTTGGGAGCATCCCTCAGCACATGCACGCTGCCTTCCCGCCTTTCCAACTGTCCCTCTTCAGTTCTTTGTTTTCTGCAGAGCCGACAGGACACATATCCTGTCACCGCAGAAAATTTCTTCTTTAAACTTGTTTTCTTGTGGTCGCGCCTGCCTCCACATGGCACCTACCCGTACCGCCGGTTCTTTCTTTCTTCTTTAAAAACAAAAATCTATTTTTGAACTGTTTCTCTTCAGAAACTTTTTCTTTTGGTGCTAGGCACCATTTTGGGCATTAGGCCCCATTTTTCCCAAAAGGTGGAAAAAAACAGCTAGTGGTTTAAAAAAATGTACTAAATGTGGCAGTACCGATGACTCTGATAATTCTGCCGGTACCAGAGTGCTTCTCCCGGAAGACTCCTCTTCTTCCCAACACAGAATGTCTCCTCCAGAAGACATGTCTTTTCAGGATTTTATTTGTGATGTGGCCCGAGGCCTTTCAATCACGGTAGCTCCTGAAAAAGAACCTAGAGCAAAGGAAATGGAAATTCTCCAATACCCTAAGGCTACCAGGGAAGCAGCCACTCTGCCCATTCATGAAATTCTTCATGATTTGATGCTCAGAATGTGGGAGACACCTTTGACCACATCTCCTCATTCTAGGAGACTCGATACCATGCATCGAGTTCCACCATGTCCTGGTTTTCAAAAGACTCAGCTGCCACACCATTCAATGGTAGTGGAGTCAGCCATGCGTAGGATGAAAAGTGCAAAGAGACATGCATCCAATCCTCCAGGTCATGAATGCAGGACTCTTGATGCTTTTGGGCATCAAACATTTCAGGCTTCCATGCTTTCAGCTAGGATCAGCTCATATATTTTATACATGGGAATGTTCCTCAAAGAGGTCACAGGAGATTTGGAGCTTATGAGCCCCCTTCTCCCTGATGACAAACAACAGGACTTTCTCACTCTGGTCAAGCATGCTCAAGATGTCTCCAAGTTTGTAAACCGTGCAGTCTTTGACTGTTTTGAATGCATCAGCAGAACCTCTGCTATTGCCATTGGTGCATGTCAGATTGCCTGGCTTCAGGCGTCAGACTTGGAGATTTGGGTACAGAATCAATTGGGAAACATCCCTTGCACAGGAGAAAACCTCTTTGGCAAGAATTGGCAGGAGAAGGCTAATGAGATAGATACTGACAATCTCACTTTAGACAGATTGTCAAAATCTATAGCCACTCCAGCCAAAAAGAAACCCTATAAAAAACCCTTTTTCAGCAAAAAGAGGAGGTTTTATCCATCCTATACCCAGCAAGGGCAAGCTCAGGGTCAAGTTGCCCAGAAGGGTCAACAACAACAATCCAGACAAAAGAAGCCAAAAGGCCTTAGAGCTCAACTAGCTCCACAAGCCCAGCCCCCTCAAGGGCTTTGACTCCTTCATAGAGAACTTAGCCTTCCTGCCTCTGAAGGGGCCAGAACCCCTAAACATTCCAGGCAGGTTGTGTCATTTTGCCAACAGATGGCACCAAATAACAACAGAAAACTGGACTCTGTCCATTGTGGAAGAGGGGTACAAGCTTCATTTTCACAGTATGCCCCCTCCTACAATCGTAAGACAGTTCAATTTCCAAACCTCTACAGGCAATCTAATGGATCAAGAGGTCTCAACACTCCTTGCTCAAGGAGCAATAGAGGAGGTGCCCATTCTTCAGCAGGGTGCAGGGTTCTACTCCCCCTATTTTCTTATTCCAAAGAAAACAGGAGGACACAGACCTGTTTTAGACCTCAGAGAATTGAACAAATATCTGTTCCGAGAAAAGTTCAAAATGATTTCTCTGGGAACTCTTCTGCCATACCTTCAAAGTCAGGATTGGCTTTGTTCTCTAGATCTAAAGGATGCATATACTCACATTCTGATCCATCCAGATCACAGGAAATTCTTATGATTCCTTTTCAAGGGAAAACATTTCCAATACAGGGTTCTTCCCGTTGGTCTGGCTTCGGCACCAAGAGTATTCATGAAATGCATGGCAGTAGTAGCTGCATTTCTGCATACTCTGGGGATATTTGTCTTCTCTTATTGGACGACTGGCTCATTCGAGCCCCCATGGTTCCAGAATCCAGAATCTGCACTGTCTCGCACAATGCGAATCCTTCAATACTTGGGATTGGTCATAAACCTCCCAAAATCCTAACTTGCTCTGCCTCAGTCCCTAGCATTCATAGGAGCTCGTCTAGATACCAGACAGTCAAGGGCTTTTCTCCCACAACCCCGCTGTCTTCGTATAATGCAGCTAGCTTTTCAAGCAGCGGTGAAGTCCTCCCTAACTGCACGAGAACTACTACAACTACTGGGACATATGACATCCACGGTTCATGTGGTTCCCCATGCTGGCCTTCATATGTGAGCAGCCCAGTGGACCCTATCCACAGAGTGGACACAGGCCACGGGACATCTGTCAGACAAGATATCAAACTCACAATGACTGATCTTGTCCCTACAAGGTGGCAATCACTGGAAAATCTTCTAGTGGGATCTCCTTTCCAGCAACCCCTATTCCAGGCCACCCTAACCACAGATGCATCACAGGTGGGATGGGGAGCACACCTGCATCATCTCTTTATCCAGGGTACCTGGACTCCACAGGAGGCTTGTCTTCACATAAACCTTCTGGAACTCAGAGCAATCTATCTAGCTCTTTGAGTATTCCATGCCCAGTTCAGCTACAAGACAGTCCTAGTCCAAATGGACAATCAAGTAGCTATGTTATACGTGAAGAAGCAGGGCGGAACAGGCTCTCTGTCATTATGCAATGAAGCTTTACAACTATGGGCCCTCGCCAGAAAGCATCAAATTCACCATCTCGTGGTATATCTTCCAGGCGTTCAAAACCTTTGGGCAGACAAACTCAGCCGAGTACTGCTGCCTCACGAATGGTCTCTCCACCTAGACCAGGTGGCCAAGATATTTCAGATCTGGGGAATCCCAGACATCGACCTATTTGCAAGTCCACTGAATGCCAAACTTCCCCGGTTCTGTTCCAGGATTCCGGCTCAAAATTTCCAGGCAAGGCTTCCTTCTTCACTGGGGTCACGACTTCCTCTATGCCTTCCCACCCATTCCCCTCATCCCCAAAACACTCTTTAAGCTTCAGAGAGACAGAGGTCGTATGATCCTCATAGCGCTATGGTGGCTACACCAAACGTGGTATCCCCTGCTTCTACATCTCTCTCAAGCTGCACCTCTGGAATTAGGCTATGCTCCAGATCTCCTCTCCCAAGAGAACGGGATGCTATGGCACCCGAATCCCCAGTCCCTGCATCTCAGGACCTGGTTGCTGAAAGCTTAGACCTTCAGGATCTTAACCTTTCCCAACAGGTAAAGGATATCCTTCAGGCTTTTAGAAAACCTTCCACAAGACGCTCTTACACCTTCAAGTGGAAACGTTTTACTATATGGTGTTCACAGAAGGGGTTAAACCCCCTTATGATACCTTTGGAATCGATACTAGAATATCTACTTCATTTATCAAATTCTGGTCTAAAGAGTTCTATTAACAAAGCCTCCCATCAGGCCACCACTGGTGGCATGGGATTTAAACCTAGTTCTCGGGCAGTTCATGAAACCACCTTTTGAACCTTTAGCCACTACAACCCTAAAGTTTTTGTCCTGGAAGGTCATCTTACTAATTGCAATCACCTCTGCACGTAACATTAGTGAATTGCAAGCTTTAGTGGCTGATCCTCCTTATACTAGGTTTCACCATGATAAGGTTGTTCTTAGAACTCATCCACACTTTATGCCAAAGGTGGTTTTGCCTTTTCATTTAAATTAATCAATTTATCTTCCTGTATTCTTTCCGAGGCCTCATGCCTCTAATGCAGAAAGGAACCTTCATACTTTGGATTGTAAAAGAGCCTTGGCTTTTTACCTACAAAGAACACAGCAATATAGAAAGTCTTCTCAACTTTTTATTGCTTTTGATTCTAGTCATTTGGGACTTCCAGTCTCCAAGAGAACTCTGTCCAAATGGATTGCACAATGCATATCCTTTGCTTATGAGAGTAAGAGTCTTACTCTTCAAGGCCATGTCACAGCTCATAATGTGAGAGCCATGACAGCCTCTATGGCTAACCTTCACTCTGTGTCTATTAATGACATTTTTTGAGCAGCCACCTGGGCTTCGGTACACACTTTTACAGCCCACTACTGCCTAGATAAAGCCTCCCATCGGGATGCCCTCTTTGGCCAAGCTGTTCTTCAAAATCTCTTCCAGACCTAATTCAACTCCTACTCACCAACACTGGTGGGATGCCAGAGATCCATGGGAGGAAGCATGGCCCACCTTACTTGGGTGGCAGCTTCCTGAGGCTATCTCCCTGGCATCTTCAGCTAGGGAGTCCCCATATGTGAAGACTACATTCCTGCTTGTTCCTGGAGATAGCGTAGTTACTCACCTGTAACAGGTGATCTCCGGGAACAGCAGGAATTTAGTCTTCACAACCCACCCACCTCCCCTAGGAGTTGTCTCTCTATCTCTCTGTCTCTTTCCTCTCTACCTCTATCCTTTCACTCAACTACAAAGTTAACTGAAGAGGGACAGTTGGAAAGGTGGGAAGGCAGCGCACATGTGCTGAGGGATGCTCCCAAAAGCGTTCCTATTGGACATTGGGAAGCGTTCCCGCGCAGTCTCCATCGGTACTGACGATACCCATATGTGAAGACTAAATTCCTTCTGTTCCTGAAGATCATCTGTTACAGGTGAGTAACTACGCTTTACTCAATAAGACTCTCAACCAATCAGTCACTATTTCTCTCAGAGCTGCTCACCCAAAGTTCCAAATGGTCACCAAATTCAGTTTCCAGAGAATTAAGCCACACTTCCACTGTCACCAATCACCAGTTCAACCCTTTTTGTATACTCAGCACCCTTCAAAAACATTTCTTTCAGCCATCTTTTCACTCCAAAATCTCACAGACATCTCACCATTTCCATGAACATACCCCAAATTGCTGCTTTCAATTTAATTTCCCTTTCTTAGCTTCTGCAGTTCCCTTCCAAAAAGGCTGCTCACTCAAGGGATTCCTGCAGAGATCCCTGTACCTTCCCCACATAAACACACCACTCTAGAGGCTGCAAAACCTCCCTGAAGGGGAAAGAAACATTTCTAGCTGCCACAGATAGCCCTGGACAGCACATTATAACTCATTTTTATTTTGTTGTTATAAACTGCGTTATGGTTCTTGCTTTTTCTTTTTCAACATATATTTTGCATCCACAGTAGGTGCAGAGCAGAACCAGGACATTCACCCACAGAACACAATATTTAAAAAAAAATCTGATTCTGATTATCTCACTAACAACAACAATAACAACCACTATTCTCCAGTACCAGGCATATTTTGAACTAATACAAAACCCTACAACAAAGAGCAAACCTACCATATCATACCATATCAGCACAAACTTTCAAAACTCACATAAGGAGCCCATCCAAAAAAAGCATCACTGTAAATACTACAGTGGGCCCTGGAACATCCATACATCTGTTAAGTACCCTCATGTTAAATGTAACCCTCCAATTGTGCTGTCTAAGGGGTATGTTTACTAAATTGTGGTAATGTTACATACTGTGCGTTATGTAACGTTAACTATCGTTAGGTAACGTTAACGTGCGGTATGTAACGTTAACACGCGTTAAGTTTACATAGCGATCGTTAGCGTATCTTGCCGCAGTAAACACTGCGGAGGGTGGAGAGAGGGCGGAGAGAAGAGGTCAATGGGCGGGGAGAGGCTCCCTCCACACTAACGCGCTGAACTGAAGGGCTGAATCCTAACGCGAATGAAAGCCTGCCGTTAGATGCACATTTGCAGGAGAGAGAAACCATTTAAGTGTCAGCAATGTACAGCATAGCCAGTGAGCCCAAGAAACATGATAGTAGTGCTCCATTCCCAGCAACAGCATAGTGCCCCAGTATGAAAGGCCACTATGGTGATGGTGCAAATGGGGCATAGGGGGCTGCAGGCGGGACATGTAGCGGGGGCAGCTGGGGCACAGGGTGAACAACGCAAGGGTCGAGGTGCCACATAGGAACATAGAAACTGGAAGTGTGAAAGACAGCATCTGACAAATGCCAAACACAAGATACAAATAACTTGTCCACATTAGGCAATAGTTGCCAGGGCAGAGACAGGATGCCCCCGCATCCATCCCACCACCATGTTGAAGGTACAGAATGTTGTTAGGTGCTGATGGGGGGTGGGGGTGGGAATGTCCATGTATGCCTCCCCACCCTAGACGCCGCACCATAGGCACCTGCCTACCTGAACAGTGGATGGCCTAAGACGGCGCACAAGAAGCACTACCAGCATATGGTTATGTTAGCACAGCAGGGGGGGAGGGGGGTATCCGTGCCGAAGGGGGCAGTGGCACCTGTCTGCAGTGGACCCAGGCCATGCCCTGTACCAGTACGTGGTGTGCAGTGCAACAGAAAAAAGCCTTTCAAAGGAGACGTCAAGGTATGGCCCAGGGAGGGCTGTGCAGCTGTGGCTCCACTGTGGTGCAGTACACACAGCCAGTGTGATTCAGAGCAGAGGGTCACAGGTTCAGGTCCCAGCTACAGACCCTGCAGAACACATCACAAACCTTTGCCCTGCTACATAGATATAACAGACAAGCAGGATAAAAAAAGGAAATGTCTGGCTGAGGAGACATAAAGGTATGGCCCAGGGAGGGCTGTGCACCTGTGGCCCCACTGTGGTGCAGCACACATAGCCAGTGTGATTCAGAGCAGAGGGTCACAGGTTCAGGCCCCAGCTGCTGGAACCTACAGAACACATCCCAACATTTTACCCTACGAAGCATATACAACATCAAACCATGCAATCCCCATAGCAGTGGCCAACAAGGGTAGAAACACCCACTCACACAGGCTCCACCAAGCAAATCATGCAGTACAGGCAGGCTGCTGGCTCCAGAACGGATTTGCAGGTAACATCACAGCATCTCTGCTATCTCCTGCTCAGTCCAGAAATGTTGGCAGTGTGGCAGCTGGGGTTGCCAAACACCCCTACCATTGCATAGTGCTGCATTAGGAGTGTGTGTGTGTATGTCTAGCCATAGTTTTGTGGCTGCAAATCTTCACCCCCCACCAGCCCACATTGTCCAACTGTTACCAGCATCATCCTGCAAATGTGCATAATGAGGAGCCACCCAGATCCCTATGCACTGGGTAGTGTGGGTATGGGCCAGATAGGGTAAATTGGGCAGGCTGCATCTTCACAGTGAGTATTCCAATGTCTGGTACACATTAGTTTTCGAACCCCACCTGCATGGACAGAGTGGCTAAATCATGTCATACTGGGAGGGCAGTCTCACCCTGATGTAACAGTGACCATGGAATGTCCAGGTTCCCACATAGTCATCTATACTGTTTCCAGTGATATCTGTGTGACCCCCCCCCCTCATTCTGGGGCCCAAGCACTTACATACCGTGCGTGCATGCCAGCCAGCCAGCCTGCCTATGTCTGGATGCATGTGTTTCTCACTGACCACGTACCACAGACTGTCCCGTGGCATTTTCTCAGTTAGTCTGTGCATGCCGGTGCAGTCAGACAGTGTTGTCTGATGATGCATGGCAGACTGTGGCATGTGGCAAGTGAGGATTCAGACACCATCAATGCTGTTCTGCTGATGCTCCATCACAGGATATGTCTTATGTTCTCTAGCCATCAGGAATGGGCTTGCTGGTCCCACAGCCAGTCCTGTGGTCTCAGGCACCTGTCCCTGAACCCCCCCCCCCCCACCTACAAGATGGGTGTTATGGGGCCCCTGGGGGTACATAGTGTATAGTACCCTGAGCAGTATGGGGAATGTGGTACACAACCCTCATAAGACACTGGACACCCCCCTGACCTGCTAACAGGTGGCTATGGAAGCCACACCTTAACACTGGGCACACATGGATCTGGGTGGTCTCCGGTCCCATGGGGACACCTGTGACTGTGTAACACAGATGGGTACATAGGTGCCTTTGGCACACTGCCTGGGAAACCTGCCACACACTGCCAGTGATGGCAATGTGCAGCAGGACCTATATGTAGCACCACATGTACTGTGGACCTAGTGCTGGGCAAGCCATGCTTACCCTCAGGGTGAATACAGAACCTGCAAAATGGCATGGTCTGTAGCTACTCTGTGCCAGTATCTTGCACAACAGTCCATCTTACCAGGATGTGGTAACAGAGAGGTGCAGACCCCATTTGGTTACCTGATGTAGACCACTGTTCCCCATGTGCAATGCATCATGGGTGCTGGTGCGGTTACCTTAACCTGGCACACAGAGCAGATGGTCCATGCGGTGACCTGCAGTCCCTCTGTACCCAGGCACTGCTGTACAGCAGGCCATAGAGGTAGAGCCCACTGGTTCATACAATGACCCTCGAAAATGTGGCCATGGGTTCAACCCCCTATTGATCCCCCCCCCCATGTGTGCCCAGCTCAGATACCCTGCATGCCTCTTTTTGCAGATATGTGCTGCCAGCCCAGGATATTAATGCTTGACCCAATACAAGCATTGTGGAACCTGTGTCTTTTGGGGAAACTGCTGCATCTGTCAGCTGAGTAGAGTCTGGACTGCCTGTGCAGACTGCCACCACAGGTCATGCACTGTGCACCTGTCCTGCCTTGTGCCTCCATGTTGCCTGCCTCGCCTGTACCCCAGCTGTATGGTACAACCACCCCTCTGTCCACCCCTCATCATAACCATCATGGCACCCCATACACCCCTGGGGGACACGTATGCCCGCCATCTGTCACCCACTGTCGTCCCAGTACATCACATTGCCCACACCTAGTGCTATGGTACAGTTGCCCACAACATGTATGTCACCAGTGCTGGCAGGCACATGGTCTGGCTGCAAATATGCTACTTCAGGAGCCTCAAGCCCTCACCCGCAAGCACCTGTTCAGTGGCACTAAACCGTAGCCAATCCAGTGTTAGGTTGAAATCAGTAGCTCTGGACATACGCAATGAATGCCAACCTGAGGCACCTTGCAGACAACAGGGCAAAGTAACCTAGGGCAACGTCACATTGTTATGCCACTATGAACTATGGCGAAATATCCCAGGGAGCCCACGAGGATAACCTGTCCAGGTGTGTCCAGTACGGTGTGCTGCCAAGGGACTCCGAGACGGTGCCGCAGAGGGTGCCGCACAGGGCACATGATAAGCAATCTATACGGAACCGTAAAATATGGCGCCCAGTAACGCACTCACCAAGGCGCGCATATTTCAATATACCATAGTACAAACCAACTAACGCACCATGTTCTGAGGCACGGCACTGGGCGACGTACAATGTGCTATTATGGCTGGGAAACCCCAGGATGCGTCCCTAGCGTAGCATTGCGTAAGGCACGCACCAAGGTGCCATAAGCAACCTTAGCCCAACACGTGCCTGAGGCCCAGACAGCTGAAAGACTGACACTCTGTAACGTCAGGTCCCAATGCCCACAAGAGGGTGGCCCGTCAGAACAATATAATGTGGTATGTGTAACACAGTGGTTAGGCAATATATCAGAGTACAATGTCTTGCGGGTTCAAAACCCAGAAAGGGATACCAGAATGGGAAAGAGATGGGGATAGGGCATGTCTGAAATAGAAGGACTAGTTGCACTGAGATATAGAAAAGGATACTTTTAACATAAACAAATAGACCACAAAACAGACCAACGCACACTGAAAAGGGAGGGTGCGTGCGTGCATACACGCAGTGAGAAGCGCGCACTGCGCAGGTGCAAGTTTACTGCGTCATATGAGGTCTGACCACATACAGCAGAAAAGACGGCTGCCAGGTCGAGAAAGCCTGCATTCACCACTGCAGACCTGTATCTTCTGGCAGAATTAATCTGCCTCCGCCAGGGGCGCCTCTTTCCAGGCTACTCTTGTAGGCAGGACCTAAGCAGAGTTAGGAGGGCCTGGGTGCGCCTCACCAGGCGATACAATAGAGGCTCAGATTACCCACGTGAGGTAAGTGCATGGGGACAGGCACCCAAACCTAGGACGTAAAAAAGAAAACCTGGTAACCAAAACACATATCAGACACGCACAGCAAGGGAAAGGCAGGTGGCAGTGTGTCCAAATGGGATTAATGTTTCCCGATGCTAACAGATCCACCCTGTCCCCAGGGGGTCGCAGAACCAATTACAGAGATGTCTTATCCATTACAATGCTATGGTATTTGGCCCTGTTGCAGTGTCACTGATGTGCCCTATCCCCAGGATGCCCCAGGCCCATTACTAAAGCCCCCTATTCATCCTGGTGTTATGGTACCTGCTCCTGGGTAAGTTTTAAAGTCTGCTATATCCCCAGGATGCTGCAGGACTCACTACAGAGGTCTATTATCCATTCTGGTGTTACGGTTCCTGCTCCTGGTTACGTTGCACAGGTCTGCTATATCCCCAGGATGCTGCACACCTCACTACGGTGGCCCACTATTCATCCTGGTGTTATGGTACCTGCTCCTGGTTACATTGCTCAGGTCTGCTATATCCCCAGGATGCTGCAGGCCTCATTACAGAGGTCTATTATCCATCCTAGTGTTATGGTACCTGCTCCTGGTTACATTGCACAGGTCTGCTATATCCCCAGGATGCTGCAGGCCTCACTACAGAGGTCTAATATCAATCCTGGTGTTATGGTACCTGCCCCTGTGTAGGTTATAAAGGTCTGCTATATCCCCAATATACTGCAGGGCTCATTACAGGGGTCTATTATCCATCCTGGTGTTATGGTACCTGCTCTTGGTTACGTTGCACAGGTCTGCTATATCCCCAGGATGCTGCAGGCCTCAATACAGAGGTCTATTATCCATGCTGGTGTTATGGTACCTGCTCCTGGTTACATTGCACAGGTCTTCTATATCCCCAGGATGCTGCAGGCCTCAATATAGAGGTCTATTATCCATCCTGGTATTACGGTACATGACCTTGTGTAGATTATAATGGTCTGCTATATCCCCTGGATGCTGCAGGCCTCACTACAGTGGCCCACTATTCATCCTGGTGTTATGGTTCCTGCTCCTAGTTACGTTGCACAGGTCTGCTAAATCCCCAGGATGCTGCAGGCCTCAATACAGAGGTCTATTATCCATCCTGGTGTTAAGGTACCTGCTCCTGGTTAGGTTGCACAGGTCTGCTATATCCACAGGATGCTGCAAGCCGCACTACAGAGGTCTCTTATCCATCCTCGTGTTATGGTACCTGCCCCTGTGTAGGTTGTAAAGGTCTGCTATATCCCCAGGATGCTGCAGTGCTCACTACAGTGGTCTATTATCCATTCTGGTGTTATGGTACCTGCTCCTGGTTACATTGCACAGGTCTGCTATATCCCCAGGATGCTGCAGGGCTCACTACAGAAGTCTATTATCCATCCTGGTGTTATGGTACCTGTTCCTAGTTAGGTTGCACAAGTCTGCTATATCACCAGGATGCTGCAGGCCTCACTACAGAGGTCTCTTATCCATCCTGGTGTTATGGTACCTGCCCCTGTGTAGTTTATAAAGGTCTGCTATATCCCCAGGATGCTGCAGGTCTCACTACAGTGGCCCACTATTCATACTGGTGTTATGGTACCTGCCCCTGTGTAGGTTATAAAGGTCTGCTATATCCCCAGGATGCTGCAGGCCTCATTACAGGGGTCTATTATCCATCCTGGTGTTATGGTACCTGCTCCTGGTTACATTGCACAGGTCTGCTATATCACCAGGATGCTGCAGGCCTCACTACAGATGTCTATTATCTATCCTGGTGTTATGGTACCTGCCCCTGTGTAGTTTATAAAGGTCTGCTATATCCCCAGGATGCTGCAGGCCTCACTACAGTGGCTCACTATTCATACTGGTGTTATGGTACCTGCCCCTGTGTAGGTTATACAGGTCTGCTATATCCCCAGGATGCTGCAGGCCTCACTACAGTGGCCCACTATTCATACTGGTGTTATGGTACCTGCCCCTGTGTAGGTTATAAAGGTCTGCTATATCCCCAGGATGCTGCAGGCCTCACTACAGGGGTCTATTATCCATCCTGGTGTTATGGTACCTGCTCCTGGTTACATTGCACAGGTCTGCTATATCACCAGGATGCTGCAGGCCTCACTACTGATGTCTATTATCCATCCTGGTGTTATGGTACCTGCCCCTGTGTAATTTATAAAGGTCTGCTATATCCCCAGGATGCTGCAGGCCTCACTACAGTGGCCCACTATTCATACTGGTGTTATGGTACCTGCCCCTGTGTAGGTTATACAGGTCTGCTATATCCCCAGGATGCTGCAGGCCTCAGTACAGAAGTCTATTATCCATTCTGGTGTTATGGTACCTGCTCCTGTGTAGATTATACAGGTCTGCTATATCCCCAGGATGCTGCAGGGCTCGCTAAAGAGGTCTATTATCCATCGTGGTGTTATGGTACCTGCCCCTGTGTAGGTTATAAAGGTCAGCTATATCCCCAGGATGCTGCAGGCCTCACTACAGTGGCCCACTATTCATACTGGTGTTATGGTACCTGCTCCTGGTTACGTTGCACAGGTCTGCTATATCCCCAGGATGCTGCAGGCCTAACTGCAGAGGTCTATTATCCATCCTGGTGTTATGGTACCTGCCCCTGTGTAGGTTATAAAGGTCTGCTATATCCCCAGGATGCTGCAGGCCTCACTACAGAGGTATATTATCCATCCTGGTGTTATGGTACCTGCCCCTGTGTAGGTTATACAGGTCTTCTATATCCCCAGGATGCTGCAGGCCTCACTACAGGGGTCTATTATCCATACTGGTGTTATGGTACCTGCTCCTGGTTACGTTGCACAGGTCTGCTATATCCCCAGGATGCTGCAGGCCTAACTGCAGAGGTCTATTATCCATCCTGGTGTTATGGTACCTGCCCCTGTGTAGGTTATAAAGGTCTGCTATATCCCCAGAATGCTGCAGGCCTCACTATAGAGGTATATTATCCATCCTGGTGTTATGGTACCTGCCCCTGTGTAGGTTATACAGGTCTTCTATATCCCCAGGATGCTGCAGGCCTCACTACAGGGGTCTATTATCCATCCTGGTGTTATGGTACCTGCTCCTGGTTACGTTGCACAGGTCTGCTATATCCCCAGGATGCTGTAGGCCTCACTACAGAGGTCTATTATCCATCCTGGTGTTATGGTACCTGCCCCTGTGTAGGTTATAAAGGTCTGCTATAGCCCCAGGATGCTGCAGGCCTCACTACAGAGGTCTATTATCCATCCTGGTGTTACGGTACCTGCCCCTTTGTAGGTTATAAAGGTCTGCTATATCCCCAGGATGCTGCAGGCCTCACTACAGTGGCCCACTATTCATCCTGGTGTTATGGTACCTGTTCCTGTGTAGGTTATACAGGTCTGCTATATCCCCAGTATGCTGCAGGGCTCGCTACAGAGGTCTATAATCCATCCTGGTGATATGGTACCTGCTCCTGTGTAGGTTATACAGGTCTGCTATATCCCAGGATGCTGCAGGGCTCACTACAGAGGTCTATTATCCATCCTGGTGTTATGGTATCTGCCCCTGTGTAGGTTATAAAGGTCTGCTATATCCCCAGGATGCTGCAGGGCTTACTACAGGGGTCTATTATCCATCCTGGTGTTATGGTACCTGCTTCTGGTTACGTTGCAGAAGTCTGCTATATCCCCAGGATGCTGCAGGCCTCACTACAGAGGTCTATTATCCATCCTGGTGTTATGGTACCTGCCCCTGTGTAGGTTATAAAGGTCTGCTATATCCCCAGGATGCTGCAGGGCTTACTATAGGGGTCTATTATCCATCCTGGTGTTATGGTATCTGCCCCTGTGTAGGTTATAAAGGTCTGCTATATCCCCAGGATGCTGCAGGGCTTACTATAGGGGCCTATTATCCATCCTGGTGTTATGGTACCTGCTCCTGGTTACATTGCACAGGTCTGCTATATCCCCAGGATGCTGCAGGGCTCACTACAGAGGTCTATTATCCATCCTAGTGTTATGGTACCTGCCCCTGTGTAGGTTATAAAGGTCTGCTATATCCCCAGGATGCTGCAGGCCTCACTACAGTGGCTCACTATTCATCCTGGTGTTATGGCACCTGTTCCTGGTTACATTGCACAGGTCTGCTATATCCCCAGGATGCTGCAGGCCTCACTACAGAGGGCTAGTATCCAACCTGGTGTTATGGTAGGTGCACTGGCAGATGTGTGAAGGCCACTCATACCACCATGTTGAGTCTGGAGTCTGCAGGGCATATAACGGTACGTCCCCAGGGCACACCCGGGTGCGGCTGTTGATGTGTGCAAGGGCCACAGGTGAGACCCATGACCACACCCATGTCAGTGCACACAGTGGCACATGGCTATGCAGTCTGTGCATATGTTGGACAATGGCTGGAGGCAGGCCGATGGGTCCCGCAGACATGCTGACATAGTGGTGCATATGTACGGGATGTAGCATATGGCCCCCCCCCGGCACATCTTTCATGTATGCCAACACCATGCAGCCCCCCATGCATGGCTCCCGTGACCAACAGTACAGCAAGGGCACATATGGTCAGTGCCATAGGCCCAAACATGGATAGGCCACCTGTGTGGCAATGGGTGACAGGGGGCCCACACACAGGGCACTTAGGGGCCAACCTGGACATGCACAGCCACAACGCACACATGTATGTGCCAGGGGCAATAGCTAGGGACTGTCACATAGCACACAATATGGGCAGCCACCTGCTGCACACAGGTATCTATGTGGTGCAGCCCTGGCTGGCGATGGATGTCTGTCCGCTAATGTCCCCACACGTTGCCTCCCCTACAGGTCAAAGACCTACGCAAGAAGGCCCGTGAGCTGTGAGCCAGGTACCCCCGCTTGGTGTCGCAGGTGCAGCGGGAACAGCTGGCCCACTGTGACGGTGAGTGATGTGGCACGGCCCTGTGGGGCAATGGCCTGCGAGGCCACAGGGCGCATATGAATGCTGTGCCTGATGTGTGACCATGGTGGTAATCTAAATACCTCTTTCCCACAGCGGACTCATGTGCAGACGAGGGCCCAGCAGGACTGGACGCAGTAGCAGTGCTGGCCGAAGACACCTCAGAGGTCATTGCGGCAGCTGATGGGGGGGGGTCTGAGTAGGAGGGGGTGCCATATGCAGAGAGGGGGGGGAGGAGGAGGTGGGGAGGGGAGGGAGGAGGAGGGGCAATGTGGGGGAGGTGCAGGGGTGGAGGGGGAGGTGGGGGAGGAGGGAGGATGGGACTGGGTGGGGAGGTGCGTGGGAAGGGGGAAGAAGGGGGGAGGTGCGAGGGCAGAGGAGGAGAGGGTGGGACCAGTCCCGAGCGGCACAGGCTGTCACAGGGCACCGGGGGCCCCAGCTACCTGCCCCAAAGTGCTGGCAATGTCCCCGTCTGGCTGCGGACCTGCCCCATGCCATACATGCAGGCACACAGACAAGGGGGGATGTGTGTCTGTGCAGCTGCATGTGCAGCCTATGCCTGGCTGCGGCTGTGCATGCCCAGCGACAGCACGCCCACATCCTGTGGAGGGTGCTGGAGACCATGGTCATGGTGGCTGACCGGCTGAGCAGGCTGGAGAACATACGCCCAGCAGGAACACCTGGCCAGCCACCCGGCAATGGGGGACCCCAGGGGGTGTAAGTGTGGGCACTCCGCATGTCACACCCGCCCTGTGCCGACCCATGCCATGGGTCTGCCACCACTGCTGGGGCCTGGGGTGGTAGGGCCCCTCCTGCACAGGGTCCCACAGTTGTGTCCCCACCCCAAATAAATATGTTTGACATACCCATGATGGTCAGCTGTCCCTTATTGCTACATGTCAGTGGTGCATGAATGCCAGGTGTGAGCATCTACAGGTGTATCTGTGTACATGATAATGGACCCATACATGGTACCGTACCCATGGCAAGGGCAGGGGGTGGACATGGGCAGCATACGAGGTAGCACCACAGACGGACACAAGCACACACAAGACAGGGATGGCATGGAGCAGTTGTAGTGGGACATGCACGTGTACGGCCAGCAGTGGCGATGGGTAAGAAACAGGGTAGACGCTGCAATGCACGTAGACGTAGGAATGGTGGACACAGGGGCGAGCGGGGCGCCTGGCCGGGGGTGGCCCCAGAGACCGGGACCATGGATGCAGGGTGACGAGGGATGGGAGGCACACATGGGGCCCATGGGGTGGGGCCTAACCCACAACAGTTTGGCTGGACACACGCATACGGGGAGGGGGTGGGGATGTACCTGGGCCCCAGGGTAGGTCACGTTGCAGGGGCGGTGTGCCATGTGATTAACCATGGGGGATCCACAGTGCACCCATCGAACACATGTGAACCGTTGCAGGCCCTATGGGACAGGGCAATGTGGCCAGGCCATGCAGCATACATCTGTCTACATACAGCAGTATTGTCTATGCATCCCAGGGGATGCTCCCGCAAGGGGAGTCACCTCCACGGCACGCATCACACTGAACAGGACAGGGCATGCTATGGGACACTAGCAATCTGCTACCAGAGATGGACGTGTGAGCGGGACAGACAGCGTGGACATGTCAACGGACATACAGGGTACGATGTCCAACTGGAGAGATGTGGACAGCACTGCACTGAGATGTATCCAACGCCACACCAACATGCTCTAAGCAGGTACCGGTGGGGCAGAAGGTGGGGAGGGGACAGAGGGATGGGGGGAGGTGGGGGCTACAGACCTTGGCGGGGCAGGGGGGCGGCAGGGCTGCTGTAGGCTGGTGTGTGGGTGGGGGCAGCTGGCGCGACCCATTGTAACTCCAGCTAGGGGGGGCGACACAGGCTGGCCATGGTGGTGGCATGGGGTTGGTCCCTGGGGCGGCCACAGGTGGGGCAGGGCATACATTGGGCTCCCACAATAGACACACGACATGTGACTTCCGGCAATGCCACATGTGCAGCCATTTATTTTCCATGCGCACGGCTGCGCCTTGCATGGCCCATCCCACCCCTTGGTGCAGGTGCCACGGCTGGCACTGTTGCTGCTGATGATGCTGGTGGTGGGCATTGTTGTCCCGAGGGGTTCCCCCAGCCAGCCACCAATAGCTCGGTGCTAGCAGCTATGGCCCGTGCTTATGTGGCCAGGCCCCACATCTCTCCGAGGATCTCCTCCACAGCGTGGCGCATGCGGCATGCCTCATGCCGCTGCCGTCGCTGCTCATGGAGGACTGCACAAAGCTCATTCCGTGCACCTGTGGGGGAGACAAGTTGTGCACCCTGAGACATGGTTACACCTGCCACCTGCACACAGGCAAAATAATAGAATCACCAAAACACTGCCCCAGAATGTATCTCACAGTGAAAACAATTTTTTTGTCGGATATCACCGCAGCAAAGCATAGATTTAAAACAATGCCTCCAGGCAGTTCAATCCATTTTATTAACCAACTAAAGTATTATTTCATAAAAAGACTTAGCTCAGTTCAGTAATATTTCTTGAAATCCTTGCAAGGATTTCAAGAAATATTGTGCAAGGATTTCAAGAAATATTACTGAACTGAGCTAAGTCTTTTTATGAAATAATACTTTAGTTGGTTAATAAAATGGATTGAACCGCCTGGAGGCATTGTTTTAAATCTATGCTTTGCTGCGGTGATATACGACAAAAAAATTGTTTTCACTGTGAGATATATTCTGGGGCAGTGTTTTGGTGATTCTATTATTTTGACTATTATTTTTTCACTGAAGAGGGGATATTTTTGGTTGGTACCTGCACACAAGCAACATCATATGACCACTACTGGACACTCACCCTCTGCAACACCGCGTGCCACCTCGGAGTGCGCCCGCATCTCCCCTATAACCTCCGCCAGGGCGGACCGTGCATCCTGTGTGGTCTGCTGAGGGGCAGCAGGCATGGCTTCCCCAGTTGCTGTGGTGGCAGATGGCATGCTGTCTTCGGCTGGCCACTGGCTCAGCCCACTGTCGCCTTCCAGGGGTGTTGCTGGACCCCCCACCCCATGTGTCCCACATTTATCTCTCCAGGCAGCACCTCCTCCGGCCCAGCATCATCGTGGGGCCACGGCCCGGGGTCCGTGTGCTCCACCCCCTCCTCTGCCCCCTCAATGGCACATATGTCACCTGTGAGGGAACAGGTTGCAAAGCTCAGGTGGGGCATGGCTGCATGCCTGCCCCTGTCACACCCTTTATCTATCTGCCATGTAAGGCGCAGGGCACTCTGGTCAGTATGCGGGTACCCTGGCTACATACATGTGGCCATGGACATCACCTGTGCAGGGATGTATGTGGTACCATCCCATGTCCATGCCCCAGGTGATTGTGGTGGGCCAACTGTGACTGCGTGTGCGTGTGACTGGGGGCACCCCACATGGCCAGGTGTGTCTGGTGGGGTGGGGCCGGGGTGCTGTGCCCGTGCAGCCGGGGACAGGTGTGCCCTGTGGTGGCGGGGATATGCATGCATGGGTGCATGGGTTGGGGTGGGGTGACTGGCAGTGGTCTGTGGGTGGCTGCGCATAGCTGGCACATGTATGGGCTGCACAGGTCTGTGTTGGGGCCCGTATGCCCCCCACTGGCACTGCCCCTTGTACAGTGGTGCCCCCTGTGTTCTGTGTCCGATGTTGGGGGGCCATTTCCCCCACCTGTTCACGCAGCCACCCACCCCATGCCACCCCATCACCACCTGTGTCCCTGCACCCAGTGCCTATGGCATGCACAGGTGCGTTGCACTTCTGTTTCTCCCGTGTATCCATCCATGTGGCCCTGCTGTCCTCGCCAGCCCTGCACTGTGTCCCCACAACACATTGTCGCCCAACGCTGCTACCACGGGCCTGACCCACCCCCGCCCATGCACCCATCCACTGCACTGTGCCAACCCCCTGCTCTACATCGCCATGTCCATCCCCATACTGGCCCCTGCACCTACAGCTGCACCTGTGCCGCCCCACCCACTGCCCCGTGTCTGTGTTCTCCCCTCGATCTATGGCAGCTGTGCCCTGCTTCCGCGACTCGGACCCCTCTCTGGTTTCCACCCCACCACCCCACCCCCTGACCCTCTCCCAGCGGGGGCTGTTGCCCTGGGACCTGCCCCCCATGGGCCGTTGTTGCTACCTGGGGGGGGGGATCAGCACACAATACGCTTTTTGCGGCTCCATGGCCCCCACCCGCCCCGCGACCCATGCGCTTTCCGGTACCATGTGTTGTGCACACCCTGCTCCTCCTGCCCCAGCTCCTGGACATGAGCCCCACATCTCTGCTGGCCAGACCCAGCATGCACTGCCAGACTCCTGCTGGCCCCTTGACGGGTTCGCAAATGGTCCCGCGCTATGTCCTTGGGTCCCTTCGTTCACCCGCATCTGCCGTTCCCCCAGCTGGGGTGCTGGTGTCAGGCCCAGCACCCTCCTACCCCCCTGCATGCCAGGCTGGCCCCCCCCTTTCGGCCCTGCACATCCACCATTGGTTTCTCCATCCAACGGTGGACCCCCTTCACCCAACCCCCACTGACTGGGTACATCCTTGTGTCTGTGTTCTCGGCTAGGTGTATGGCTCTGTACTGTCCTCGGTGGCCCCACACCCTACGCCATGCTATTCCTGTGTGTGTACCTGTTGCAGCACCCCCACTGCTATGCCATCCCCAGAGGGTTTGGCCCCATGGCTCTGTTCATGGCCTACTCGTCCCACCCTGTTAGTACAATCCCTTGGTGCACTACGGATGCCCATGTGTGCAGTGGCAGTCTGTGCACCTCATAGGTCTATTCCTGGCACAGAGCAACGCATGGCAGGTGGTGGTGCACTGTCCATGCCCCTTTCAGCAATTCCAAGGGCTGCAAGCCCATGGATGGGTGTGTGGGGTCCCTGGACCTGTCCGTGTGCCATTGCAGGGCCCTTCTGGGATTGGCAGGTGCCCAGGGATGGCAGTGCATGTTGGCTGGTGGTGTGCTGGGCCACATCTTTATCTTTATCTTTATTAACGCATTTTATATACCACTCATACCACGGGGGCACAGAGTGGTTCACAATAGCAAAAATAAGGCTGCTGGAAAAGGAAAAAAACGCCATAATAATTAAAAGAGTAGGGGATAGAACAGTAGAGGGAGAGAAGACAACAGACATAACAGAGAGAAAATAGCACAGGGAGCAGAGGGTAGAGAAACATCAGCATTCAACGAGAAGGTGGGGGAAGGGTAGCAGGGGGGAGGAAGGTGGAAAGCAGAGGAGAATAAGTGAGTCTTCAGCATGGTCTTGAAGGATTTGTCGGAGGGTTCAAGGCGGAGAGTAAGGGGAAGCAAGTTCCAGAGTCGGGGGCCCAGGAAGAAGAAAGCAGAGGAACAGGTGGATTCAAGATGAGCCTGTGACGGAGAGGGGAGGGACATATGGTTCAGATGGACCGATCTAAGGGAACGGTGCGAGGAGTGAAGGTGAATTTGATCTGCAAGATAAAGAGAAATACCGGTGTGAATGGTTTTATGCACGTGGATAAGAATTTTGAAATGAATACGATAGACGAGTGGAAGCCAGTGCAGGTGAATCAGAATAGGGGTGATATGATCGAAGCATGAGGCAT
Source organism: Ichthyophis bannanicus (assembly GCA_033557465.1). Taxonomy (NCBI): domain Eukaryota; kingdom Metazoa; phylum Chordata; class Amphibia; order Gymnophiona; family Ichthyophiidae; genus Ichthyophis; species Ichthyophis bannanicus. The sequence goes on along the minus strand of CM066038.1, from coordinate 182,666,903 downwards.
GCATCAGGATTCGTACTGCAGTGGTGTGGGTCACACCATATTTTGCATGGGACTGGCTGGTGTCATGCGTTTTTGTATGCCACTGGCATGGCCACCACCCCCACCCCGCACCCTTGCATCCATCCCTGCACTCGCTTGTTTATGGTCTGTCCCCGGTACACCACTCTCCATCTTACCTGCATGAGGGTGTGCTGTATCCAGCGCAGGGGGTAGGCCATGTATATACATGGGCCTGAGTCTGTCCGCTAGGCGCTGCTCCAGGCTGCTCAGGGTGGCCCCCTGCGCTGGGCCCCTGCCAGTGCCCTGTGCACTCTGCCTCTCCCAAGTGAGTTGGGCACATATGTTGCATTTGATTCACAATACCATTTATGTAGACTTTCAATGTCATGATGTGGGCCCCCTGCTGCCACCACCTCGGCCTTTACCTTGGCCCATGCTCTTGTGCGGGTGGCAATGGTGGTGGTTGCGCTCATCCTTCCAAACAGCACCTCAAACCTCTCGAGGATGCTGGCCAGGAGGAGGTCATTCTCCTCCTGGGTGAAGCAGACCGCCCTCCTCCTGGCACCCTCGGCCACCAGCATCCTGCGGCGCTTCTGCCCTGGCACACCTCCAGGATGGTCTGGGGGCTGGTGTATGGCCCCGGATGGGCCAGTCCCCTCACTCTCCGGGTCTGCATCTGTGGTGGCCACTGGTGGTTGTTGGCTGCGCTCCCCTACTGCCTCATGACTGCCTCCTGCCTTGTCCTCCATGCTGTGGTAATTTGCGTTTACCATAGCCCTTGCCATTCTGGGCATGCTGTGTCCAGTTATGTACCTTGGGTATGACCCTACGTGCATTCTGCATGGGCGTTACGTGCATGTGCAGTAGCGCATGTAACCTTTTGAGCATGCCGTCTGCCCATACGGGAACCTCTCCTGTTCAGCGCGAAAGTACGTGCCTTATGTATGACATATCCTCATGCACACTAGGCACGTGACACACTCTGCCTATGCTCTACGTCCTCAGATGTGTCCTTGTGTCTGCTGTTGGTGTGCACTGCTCCATACACGCGCCGTTTATCCTCCGGCATTGTTCATGCTGCATGCACGCACACTCTAGTTGAAAGACTAGAAAAGGGAACTGTTACTTCTGGAGAGAGATCTGCATTTGTGAGTATATATTTCTGGGAATTTTCTGAAAGGAATTCTTTCTATTAAAGCTATTTAATCTGTGAACCCACTATTTTTTGTTAAATCAGTCAGGGCCTAGTAGCAGCAGTTTAAGTTTAAATTTAAAACACAGAAGAGAACTTTCTGGTTACATTAAATACCCAGCAGAGAGCTTGTAGTTTTAATTTAATAGTCACTCAGGACCTAGTATCAGCAAAGTACTTTTAGTTTAAATTTAAAAACACAGAAGAGAGCTTTCTGGTTAAATTTGGAACCCAGCAGAGAGCTGTAGTTTACATTTAATAGTCACTCAGGGCCTAGCATCAGCAAAGTACTTTTAGTTTAAATTTAAAACACAGAAGAGAGCTTTCTGGTTAAATTTAGAACCCAGCAGAGAGCTTGTAGTTTAAATTTCATAATAAGTTAAAGTCTAGCAGCAGCAAAGAGCTATAATTTAAATCAAATAAGAATATAGCTTACCTCAGCAGCACAGGGCAGGGTACTGTGTAGCAGCCCTCTTTTAATAAGTGTTATTTCCCTCCCTCCCTCCCCACACCCCCCCCCCCCCGGGATAATCGTAGCTTTATAGGTACACATCTTAAAAGACAGGAGGTGCTCTCAGGTGAAGCTCATTACCCAAATCAGTCATACACTAAGGACCTGAGATCAATTAAGCTTCAGGTGAACAAAGTATATTAAACGTATTAGGTACAGTTTTATTGGTATAAATATCCATAGCAACCCTTAGTAAGTAAAGATCTTAAAGACCTAAACAAAAACTAAAAACTAAGATGCAGACAGCAGTCCAGCAGCGAGATGGGGGCTTTCCAGTCTTTTGCATTGAGATGTCACATGTATGACTCCAGTAACCTCCTCAGGTTTAGAAACTGCTAACACCTAATCAGGAGTTAGTGGGCCTGTTTCCTGAGTGCAGTTGAAGCCTGCATAAAAGGCTCCAGTGCCCTGCCCTTTTGAGACTTTCCTAACCAGGGCTCCACAGATCAAACAAACAGTAAGGATTTGAGGGTTTGTTTGTTTGTTTTATTATATTATATTGCTAGCTCTCTGACTGGGAGCTCTTAAAAGGGTTTTTTGTATATTTTTTAAAGCAAGGTTACTTTCTTTTTGCTGCTTTAGGGGAACTTTCTTTGAGCACAGTAGGTTGCTGAACTCCAGTAACCTCCTCAGGTTTAGAAACTGCTAACACCTAATCACCGACTCACCTTTGTCCATCTGTTTATTCACACTTTCAAAAAAACATAACAGATTAGTAAGACAAGATCTTCCTTGTCTAAAGCCATGTTGGCTGTCTCCCATTAGGCCATGACTATCTACATGCTGAGTAATTTTATTCTTTATGATGGTTTCTACCATTTTTCCCGGTACTGACGTGAGGCTCACCGGTCTGTAGTTTCCCGGATCACCCCTGGAGCCCTTTTTAAAAATTGGTGTTACATTGGCGATCCTCCAATCTTCAGGTATTAGAGATGATTTTAATGATAGTTCACAGATTACTAATAGCAGGTCCGCAATCTCATATTTCAGTTCTTTCAACACCCTTGGATGTATACCATCCGGCCCAGGTGATTTGCTACTCTTCAGTTTATCTAATAGTTGTAATACATCTTCCCGATGTATTGATATTTCCTTCAATTCTTCCGCACCTTTAAATACCACTTCAGTCATGGGTAACATCCCTACATCTTCCTCAGTAAAGACCGAAGCAAAGAATTCATTCAATCTCTCCGCTATCGCCTTGTCGCCTCTTAGTGCCCCTTTAACTCCTCTATCATCTAATGGACCAACTGACTCTCTCACAGGTTTTTTGCTGCGAATGTACTTGAAAAAATCTTTATTTTGTGTTTTTGCTTCCACAGCAAGCTTCTGCCTTTGAGCACACTGGCTGTGTGTACTGCACCAAACTGTTACCACAGAGGCAGGTTGTTCCCTGGGGATCCCATGACTGTTCTTCAGACAGACCTTATCTGTTGCACTGCACGCCACCCACCTAAACAGGGCTTGGCCTTGCTCTGTCGTGGGCAAAGCTGCCACTGCCCCCTCTGCTACCTGCACCCCTCCACTTCCATGCTGACATGCCCTTATGCTGGTGGTGCGCAGTCCCATACCATCCAGTGTGATGCTAGGTGGCTGCCTATGGTGTGGGGTCTGGGGTAGGTGTGCCTATATGGACATCTGCACTTCCCCCTGGCACAGCCTGCCAATGTTATGTTACCTTGAGGGTACCTGTTGGGTACTGTTCCCTGGGACACTGTGGGACACACACTCGTGGCCATATTGGACCCTGGTCAGTTGCTGTCTTGCTGCTTTTCAGTTTCTGCATTCCTTTGTGCCACCTAGGCATCTGCCTAGTCCACACTGTGCCCCAGCGGGCCCACTTCATGTGCTGCCTGCAGCCCCCTGTACCCCATTTCCACCATCACCATAGTGCCCTTTCCTACGTGGCCACTCTGTTGTTGCTGCACATGTGATTGCCACAAAAGCAAGCTGCCCAATAGACACCACAGAACACCCTCGTCAACACTATTTCAGTGTTGGAATGTTCACTTTGTAGGGGGAATATGACTTGACCCTTCCTGAATTGTGATCCTCCTTTTTATTCTTCAATATCGTTTCTCTTGGCCAGCTTGGTGTTTCGAATTTCACTTATGGTTCTGGTCATTTAATATGGTGTTTGCACCTTTGGTTGCTGCACATGTACCACTACTATCACTTTTCTGGGTCTCCCTGCCTTTGCTGTACATTGCTGACTGAAATGGTTTCTCTTTCCTGCAAATGTGCCTCTAACGCCAGGTTTTCACTGGCGCTAATTTTCTGGTCTTCAGATGCCGGCATTAGTGTTGTAGGCACCTCTCCCCACCCACCCCCCAGCCTATTGACCCCCTTCTCTCTGCCCTCTCTCCACCCTCTGTGTGCCTTAATGCCACCGGAGACGTTATCGCACTAAACGTTATGTTATCGCGTGATAATGTTGCATTATCGCGCAATAACGTTACATATCATGCGATAACGTCGCCGCTGCTACGTTAAGACGGTTTAGTAAACATACCCCTATGTGTCTCATTTCCAGTACTGCTTTGACCTGCTGGTTTTGCACCAATTTTCATCATAACCATAGGCATGTGCTTTCTTTTTTTCCCTCATACTTGTGACAAACAGCTTTAGCAACATGTAAACTTCCAAGTCCACAATATACAGTAGAGAGGGATACAAGAAATATTCTAGGATATTAGTTAGAATGAAAAAAAATTAAGAATGTTATCTACACACACACACTCATTAAGGATTATTAATACATTCTAATCTATTTACCCATACATCTACAGAGGAACAGATAACTTTTTTTCATGTCTTATTTTAGTCTAGGAAATAATTGGGGTGTGCATGCAATTTTTTAAAATTATGTTTGTATTTTGAGGGGATGGTTCTTTGGAAACAACTTACCACAGTCAGGACCAAATCTCCATTACCTCTAGCAATGAAAACCATAGACCGTTACTATGGACCCAGGCATATAGAGCAAATTTACGTCACTCACACATTTTCTGTAGGGATAGTTGTTGTGAAGTATCATCTTTTTCCAAAAATATGAGAGTTTTCTTCATATTTGGTAATGTTGTTCTCTAGAAAAACAGCTGCAACATTACACTGTCTATCTTTAATATGCTGCTCCTTTTCAGGAGGTCAAATGGAGCCTGCTGATTAAAAATGCGTTACTTTTCAAATGTTAATTGGACCGAGATCACACTGTGTAATGTACTTCCCTACTGCAACACCACAGACAAGTGTTTTGAGCACAGCGTTTTTTTAGGATTGTTTAACAACACTCTCAGCATGAAATGAGCTCAAATGGATCTTTACATATATATTCTTAATAAAATATATTGTGCACCTGACCAAATCATTTTTGTTAAAATCTATCTGGATTTACCTCATAGATACTTTAAGCTTTGTTTAAGATACTTTCTCCATTAAATTGAATTCTGCAAATAGATACAGCAGAACATTCTTTGTAGTAGATACAGAAACTCTTTAGTATGTAAAAGTTACTTTTTTTCTAGTAGATATAGTTTATTAACTATACAAGGCTATTGCATGGTGCAGTCCAAGAAGTCATATTTATCTGAACTGGTTGAAACATGGCCTAACTATACAACCAGTGGGTGTTCTCATTGATAATTGTTTTTCAAATGACTCCTGTAGTGGGCCATGAACCCATTGTCCCTATCCAAGCCAAGGGGAATGAGGTCAAACTTGTTAATGAGTCCCAGTTTAGAAGTTTCATGCTGGAGTATCCCTTTGAAGTTTATTTTAGGAGTAGAGTAACCATAAAGCCAGAGAGAGAAAGTGGACTGGATAGTTGAAATGCTCTATTAGTTTCTGAATGCTGCCATGTCTAATGTCAGTTTATTCTTTTTCTTAAGTATTGGTCTGTTTGTCTTAGGCAGACAGCAGAGGGACACTGCTGACAGATGATGCATATGTTGCAATGGAGAAAAAGCAGGTGAATGAGCCCTGGATGTTGTAATTGATGTTTTTTGGTCCTATGATAGTGATGCCTCAGAGAATAAGGGGGCAGGATCGGTATCTTGGCTTCTTCTGGACCTAGTCCCTGAGTAGGACAAGATCCTTTACATTTTAGTTGTTTCAGCAGGGAGCTATAGGTGACAACCAGAGGTGTTCTGCTATTTTTTTTTTTTTTGGAATGATCCTATAGCAGATTGTTCTTGAGCATTTATTTAGCTCTGTTGACCCACTTTCTCACTTCATAGGATTAGCACACTAATCTTAAAAAAATACCTGTTGGTTTCTCAAGAAGAGAGTTCTCTGAGAGGGTTTGGAAAAAATGTGATAGTAACATAGGACTTTGCTCTAGTGTAGACAATGGACCTACTGGTAGGCGGTTGGTGAAAACTGGAAGAATTTAGATATGTATGGCAGAGTCAGTACATTCCCACAATGCTGGGGGTCTTATGTGTCCCTTGTGTAATTGCACAATGGTATCCAGAAAGTAAACCTTCTGCAGAGTCTGCTCTTGGCTCAGGTTGATGGTGATGGGGGAGTTTTTACATTTCCTCATGGAAATTTGCCCAGATGAAGACCAGAAGGATGCTTGGGTGCACAGGGAGGAGAATGGCCAGTAGTAAGAACGAGGTGATAGTGCCTCTGTATAAATCTTTGGTGAGTCCCTATTTGGAGCATTGTTTACAATTCTGGAGACCATGCCTTCAAAAGGATATAAACAAGAAGGAGTTGGTACAGAGGGTGGCTACCAAAATGGTCAGTGAGCTTCGTTGTAAGGCATACAAAGACAGACTTAAAGATGTATACTTTGGAGGAGAGGCAGGAGAGGGGCATTGTGATAAACATTTATGTACCTCCATGGCATGGGAAAGAGTCTCTTTCAGTTGAAAGAGAGCTCTTTAGCAAGCAGACATAGGATGAAGGTGAAAGGGGATGGACTCAGGAATAAAATGTGGAAATATTTCTTTACAGAAAGAGTGGTAGATACATGGAATAGTCTTCCAATGGAGGTAATAGAGGCAAGGACAGTATCTGAATTAAAGAAAGCATGGGGCAAACATAGAAGATCTCCAAAATAAAAAAAGGGACTGTAGTAGTTGATATGGAAAGGCAGACAGGATAAGCTGTATGGTCTTTATATGCCATCATGTTTCTGTTGTTGTTGTTAAGTGCCGTCGAGTCGGAGTCGACTCATGGCGACCCTCTGGATAGCTATCCTAAACTGTGTTCGGTCTTGAGTCAGGCGGCTCATTGTTGACAGACTGGTACCCGTAGCTGCTGTTATTGTATCAATCCATCTCATTGCCGGCCTTCCTCTTTTGCGCTGACGTCCTATCTTGCCAAGCATGATGTCTTTCTCTACTGATCTCTCTCTTCTCATGATGTGTCCAAAGTATGAAAGTCGAAGTCTTGTCATCTGAGCTTCTAAAGAAAGCTTAGGTTTGATCTCCTTTAGTACCGACTGGTTTGTTCTTCGGGCAGTCCATGGTATACACAGTATTCACCGCCAGCACCATAATTCAAAGGCATCAATTTTCTTCCTATCTGTTTTTTTCACTGTCCAGCTTTCACATCCATATGATGTTATTGAAAATACCATGGCCTGAACAAGTCAAATCTTTGTATGGAGAGAGACATCTCTGCTCTTGAGAATCTTATCTAGGTCTTTCATAGCCATTCTGCCAAGAGCAATGCGTCGTCTGATTTCTTGACTGCTTGTTGCTTCTTTATTGATAGGTTAAAGGTCCAAGTAGGTTAAAGTTGTTCACGATTTCAATTTCTTCTCCTTCAACGATGAACCTGTTGATTATGCCAGTTGTCATGATCTTTGTCTTCTTTACATTAAGGTGCAGGCCCATTTTGAGACTATGTTCTTTGATTGTGAGAAGCAAATGTTTCAGATCATCTTCACTTTCAGCCAGTAATGTGGTATCATCAGCATAGCGAAGGTTGTTGATGAGTCTTCCACCAATCTTCACACCCCTGTTGTATTCATACAATCCTGCTTCTCTGATTATTTGTTCTGCATATAAATTAAACAGGTAGGGGGAAAGTATGCAGCCTTGTCTTACACTTTGCTTATTTTAAACCATTCTGTTTCTCCTTGTTCCGTTCGAACTGCTGCTTCTTGATCAATGTACAGATTGTGCAAGAGTACGATCAGGTGTTCTGGTATACCCATGCTTCTTAATGTGGCCCAGAGTTTCTCATGGTTTACACAGTCAAAAACCTTGCTATAGTCGATAAAGCACAAATAGATATCCTTTTGGTATTCTTTAGTCTTTTCAAGGATCCATCTCACATCCGCAATGATGTCTCTTGTTCCTCGCCCTTTCCTGAACCCTGCTTGCACTTCAGGTAGTTCTTGTTCCAGGTATAGTTGTAGTCTCTTTTGAATAATCTTCAGTAGAATCTTGCTGGCATGTGGGATCAGAGCGATTGTGCGATAATTTCCACAGTCAGTTGGATCAACTTTCTTTAGTATTGGTATAAACACAGATCTTTTCCAGTCAGTTGGCCATGATGTTGTCTTCCATATTTCTTGGCAGAACCTTGTAAGTACGGTAACAGCTGCATCAGATTGCTGCAATACTTCTATGGGAATGCTATCAATGCCTGGTGCTTTGTTCTTTGATAAGGCTTTCAATGCTGCTTTAACTTCTTCTTTCATCACCAATGGTTCCCGATCATAAGGTACAGGTTGAAACGGCTGTTGGTCCACTTGATCTTTATCATATAAAAACTCTGTATATTCCTTCCACCTTTTCTTGATCTTCTCAGCATCATTCAACATAGAACCTTGAGCATCTTGTAACATTCCAATTCGAACGTTTTCTTTAACTCTCGTAGCTTTAGGAAAGCCGATCTTGTTCTTCCTCTAATAGTTTCTGCTTCTATTTCCTTGCATGCGTCATTGTAGTACTTTTCTTTGTCCTGTCTTGCTGCACGTTGGCAATCTCTGTTGAGTTCTGTGATTGTCTTTCTTTCTCCTCTGGCTTTAGCTTCTCTGTGTTTCTGGGCAATTTTCAGAGTTTCTTCCATCATCCATTTTGGCGGTTTTTGCTTTTTCACCTTTTGTAGAGACTTCTCGCTTTCTTCCAACACAACCTTCTTGATGTCATTCCATAACTCTTCTGGAGCTCTGTCATTTGTATCTAAAGCAGCAAATTGATTTTGCAGGCAGTCTTTAAATTCCATTGGTATATTCTCAAGGTCATATTTTGCTGCATTCATGAGTGGTTTGCTCTTTTTCAACTTTAGCTTGAGTTTGCATACTAGTAGTTGGTGATCTGTACCACAGTCAGCTCCAGGTTTTGTCTTTGTTGATGTTATAGAACTTTTCCATCGTTGACTTCCACAGATGTAGTCAATTTGATTTTTATACAATCCATTGGGTGAAGTCCATGTGTACAGTCACCACTTGTGCTGATGGAAGAAGGTGTTTGATATGAATAGATCATTGGTCTTGCAGAATTCTATCAGTCTTTCTCCAGCTTCATTTCTGTTGCCAAGTCCATATTTTCCAACTACTTTGCCTTCTTCTTTGTTGCCAACTTTTGCATTCCAGTCACCCATGACTATCAGGATATCCTGTTTGCATGTTCTGTCAATTTCAGCTTGTACTTGTTCATAGACCTCTTCAATTTCATTCTCTTCTTCAGCTGTTGTTGGGGCATATACTTGAATTATAGTTGTGTTGATAGGCATTCCTCATAGACGAATAGAGATTAAGCGTTCGCTGACTGCATTGTATTTCATTACAGTTCTTGCAAGTTTCTTTTTTATTATAAATGCAACACCATTTCTTCTTTGTCTTTCATTTCCGGCATAGTAGACCATGTGATCATCTGATACAAAGTGCCCGATGCCAGTCCATTTCAGTTCGCTGACACCCAACAGAACAAGTTGTACACGTTCCATTTCATTCTTCACCACCTCCAACTTCCCTTGGTTCATGCTTCGTATGTTCCATGTTCCAATGCGTAAGACATCTTTACAGCTTCTGACTCTCATTTCATGCGCAGCTACATCGACAGTCAGATGTCCCGAGGGCTTTGATCCAACCACATCATAAATGCTGGTTTTACTCTGAGAGGTCTTCAGCTCTTCCCCAGCAGCTAGTTGAGTGCCTTCCGACCTGGGGGTCTCATCTTCCAGCACTACAGCACAATTCGTTTTGTTGTAAGTATCCATTGGGTTTTCATGGCAAGATACAGAAGTAGATTGCCAGGCCTTTCTTCCGTGCTTTTTAAGTTAGGTGTTGTTGCCGTTGTCACAGAAATGTGATCCTCCGCCGTCAACACTATCCCATTCTGCTGCTGCCCAGATGGGTGGTTTGTCTTGATCTGGCACCTCAGCTGAGACCTGTCCATCTTGGGAGACCCTGCCAGTAGTTAAACTACCGATAGTTTAGCTCTCAGCATCACTGATGCACACAAGCCCTCACAGCACGACAAGCTGCAAACCAAGTGCATGTTTCTATATTTCTATAATTTCTTCAGGATTTCATGTCTATGGGTCCAGTCAATATATCTCAGGTAGAACAAATACTCCTGGGTGTAAGAGTAGAACAAGCATTGCTCTAAATCATTCATAAAAGTTTTGTCATATTGTGGGGCCATGCAAGCAGTTATGATAGTACTATTGACTTGCAGAAGGAAGTCATCTTCAAATCTGAAATAGTTGCATGTGATGAGAAACTGGCAGAGTATGGTGGCCATGACACCTTTACCAGCATCTGGGATGATATTCTGGATGGTTTGCAGTCCATCATTGAGAGAGATAGTGGTGTAAAATGATTGCCAAGATGGTATTGTCTGACAGGTAGCCAATATAATGGAGTTTCCTCAAGAAGCAGTGGTTACACAATCTCCTTGAGTGATTCCCCACTGAAGTATACAATCATATTTTCCTGGACACAACCCTAGAGAATTGACCAGGCATTTTCTACTTATTATTCAAAATACACAAACCATGTCTAAGGGGCTTGTTTACAAAGCCGCGGTAGCAGTTTCCGATGGTTATCAGAGCCACGGCCCCATTGATTTCATTGATTTTAATGGGACCGTGGCTCTGATAACGATCGGAAACCACTACCGCAGCTTTGTAAACAAGCACCTAAGTATACTATCAGAGACATTTACCAAGCTTAATTCAGATCATAACTACTTGGACAACCAGAATCAGGATTTGGCTTGGTAAATGTCTCTGATAAGGTATTGTACTTAGGGGTATGTTTACTAAACTGCGGTAATGTTACAGACCGCGCGTTAGGTAACGTTGACTCGTGGTATGTAATGTTAACGCGCGTTAGGTAACGTTAACGCATGGTAACATAACGTTACTGCAGTAATGTTACAAACTGCGCGGAAGCGTTCAGCGGCACAGTACACACCGCAGAGGGAGGAGAGAGGGCGGAGAGCAGGGGTCAATGGGTGGGGAGTGGGCGGGGAGAGGCTCCCTGCACACGCGCTAAACTGAAGGGCTGAACCCTACCGCAAATGAAAACCTGCCGTTAGCTGCACATTTGCAGGAGAAAGAAACCAGTTCAGTGTCAGCAATGTACAGCATAGGCAGGGAGCCCAAGAAAGGTGATAGTAGTGCACCATTTGCAGCAACAGCATAGTGCCCAGGTATGAAAGGCCACTATGGTGATGGCGCAAATGGGGCATGGGGGCTGCAGGCAGGACATGAAGTGGGGGCTACTGGGGCATGGGGTGGACTAGGCGGTTGCCTAGGTGACACATGGGAATGTGGAAAATGGAAACCAGCAAGACAGCAACTGACCAGGGTCAAACATGACCATGAGTCTGTGTCCCACAGTGTCCCATCCAGGAGACATTACCCAGCAGGTACCCCAAGGGGCACATAACAGTGACAGGTGGTGCCGGGGGAAGTGTGGACAGCTATGTAGGCACCCCTACCCCAGAACCCATACCTTAGGCAGCTGCCTACCTCCCTCCTGTATGGCCTGGGACTGCGCACCACTGGCACCGACAGCATATAGCCATGGCGGCATGGCAGGGGGGAGGGCTTGTGCTGGAGGGAGCAGTGGCACCCGCCTGCAGTGGACCTAGGCCATGCCCTGTACCAGTACATGGTGTGCAGTTTAACAGAAGAGGTCAGGCTGGGGAGGGGAAGGGTAGCCCCATGGGCCATTATGCTGCTGTGGCAACAGTGTGAAGCAGTACACTCAGCCAGTATGTCCCAGAGCAGAGAGTCAGAGGTTCAAGCCCCAGACTGTGGATCCTGCAGAGCATCACCCCATAGTTTTATCCCACAATGCAGCCACAACAACAACATGTGCAAACCCCAACACAGCGGTGCACAGGGGTACAAACACTCACTCACACGGGCTCCACTATCCACAGCCTCATGGAGTGTTAGGCTGGTGGCCCCAGCACGGAGCTGGGCTTATCAACGGAGCACTACTACTACCCCCTGCACAGTTTAGCAATGGCGGCACTGTGATCAGGACCAGTGTGGCAGGTAGGGTTGTCACCCACCTCTATTTCTGCACAATGCTGAGATAGGTGTGGGAATGTGTGTATGTCTATCCATTGTTTTGTGTCTGCCAACACCTCACTGGGCCCACATTGCTCACACTGTTTCCAGCGTTAGCCTGCAAATGTGCATAAGGAGGAGCAAGGTATTGTGGGTATGGCCCAGACAGGGAGTTTTGGCCAGGATGCATCTGCACAGGGTTGAGGACAATGGCTGGGACACTGTAGTGCCCGACCATCACCTGCATGGGCAGGGTGGCCACAGCATGTCACACTGGGAGGTCACTCTCACTCTGACCGAGCAGTGACCATGGCATGTCCGTGTTCCCACATAGTACCACACATTATTTGTTTCTAGTGATACCTGTGTGTTCTTGGTTCTGGGGCTCAATCATGGCGGTACCTCCTTGGTGTCTATGCTGTGCGTCCCACCTTTGGGTGCACAGCTTGGAATGGCTAGTGCGACCATCCTGTAGGATGCTGCAGGTGCAGTCTGATTGTGCTGGTGGCTGGCAGACCATGGTGTGGGGCAAATGAGCCTTCCCCTGCCCACCCCAGGCATCACTGCTGGTCTGTCACTGTCACAGGTGTGGCTCTGACCCATCAGCCCTGGAGGGCTGTCATCCACCAACAAGACAGTGGTTGGTGGTACTACAGCCATTCCACAGGGCACAGGTAGCTGTCCCTCCACATCCTCATCTAAAAAATGGGTGATTGTTGGCCCCTTGGGGGTATATAGTGCATACCACTTAGTGACAGTGCTACCTAAACCTCATGTGCATCTAGACACCCTGCTGCCCTGATAATAGGTACCCATGGCAGCCAGACCTTAACACTGCATACACACTAATCTGGGTGGTGCCCGTCTCACAGGGCCACATGTGACTGCAGAACACAGATGGGAACAGAAGTACTTTCAGTTGCACTGCTGGGAGCACATGTCACACACTAGTAGTGATGGGGATGTGCAGCAGGACCTATTAGAGTATCACATGTACTGTGGACCTAGTGCTGGGTGCCCATCCTATCCCTCAGGGTGAACATGGAACCTGCACAATGGCATGGTCTGTAGTTACTCTGTGCCAGTATCACACATTGTCAGTCCGTCTTACAATGCTGCAGTACCGGAGAGGTGCAGACCCCATTTGGTGGTCAGCTGTAGGCCGCTGTTCTGCATGTGCAATGCATCATGGGTGCTGGTGGGTTACCCTATCCTGGCGCACAGAGCAGACAGTTTGCGCGGTGAACTGCATTCCTTCTGTACCCAGCCATTGCTGTGCAACAAGCCATAGAGGTCTAGCCTACTGGTTAGTACACTGACACTCTAGGCAGTGGTGATGGGTTCGGTTCCTCATTGTTCCTTCCTGTCCATGTCAGATATTTTGCATGCCTGTGACAGTCATATCTTTGCAGATCCATGCTGCCAGCCCATAATACCCTCACCACAGTTGCCATCACTCCTTATAAGGCGTTGCAAGGCACCTTATTAGGCACAGTACAAGGTACATTGCAAGGCATGTGCCTAGTAAGGTATCTTGTAACGTGCCTTATAACATGCCTTGTACTGTGCCTAATAAGGTGCCTTATAACGTGCTTTGTACTGTGCCTAGTAAGGTGCCTTGTAACGTGCCTTATAACGTGCCTTGTATTGTTCCTAATAAGGTGCCTTGTAACGTGCCTTATGATGTGCCTTGTATTGTGCCTATTATGGTGCCTTGTAATGTGCCTTATGAGGCGCCTTGTAAAGCGCGTTAGCCTATGGTGCCTTGTAATGCGCGTTAACTGACACGGCTTGCCATAATGATGCACCGCCCATTCCCTTAAATGGGCATCCAGGGAACCTAACGTGGGTAACGTTACCGCAGTTTAGTAAACATACCCCTTAGACATGGTTTCACAGAATTTCTGGCACAAGAGCATGACAAAAGAAAAATCTTTGGAATAAATCTCTACAATAGGAGTCAATAGGTAAAAAATTCAATTAGCATTTCTCATACAGCTCCAGAGCAGACAAACTCTGTGACAATCAGGAAACAGAAAGAGAAATCATAAGTAGAGTTAAGAGCAGGCTGGCTAAAACTAGCCTCTGTTGAAATGTGATGGCCTTTTCTTTATTCATTTCTTTATATACCACCCACACCGAGGCATCAGGGCGGTTTAAAATATAAATTGATTGCAGGAAAAGAAACAGAACTCCATTGATGTGACAGGAAAGGGATAGAATCAAAGGTAAAGAAAAGGCGAGAGACAAGCTTGAAATTCAGAGAATGGACAAACAGGGGAAGACAAATCACTCAGAAGACTAAGGAAGGGCTGGAGGGGGGAGGAGGGAATGGGCAGGTCGAAGGCAGCATAGAAGAGGTGAGTCTTCAGGCCAGCTTTAAATTTGGGGAAGGAGCGTTCAAGGCGGAGGGCAGGGGGGAGCAAATTCCAAAGCTTGGGGCCAAGGAAGAAAAATGCAGCAGAGCGAGTGGATTCTAGGCGGGCAGAGGAAGGGGAGGGGAGGAACATGTGGTTGGCGTGAATTGATCTGAGAGAGCGCTGGGAGGTATGAAGGTGAATTAGGTTGGAAAGGTAGTGAGGGACACCAGTGTCGATGACTTTGTTGACGAAGGTGAGAATTTTGTACTGGATCCGAAAGGGCGCAGGAAGCCAGTGAAGGCTGATGAGAAGAGGACTGATATGTTCGAAATGAGTAGCGTGAGTGAGGATCTGGGCCGCGGCGTTCTGGATGAGTTGGAGCCTGTGTAATTGGTATTTAGGGAGACCGGCAAAATAGATGTTACAATAATCCAGGTGTGATAGAACATGGGAAATGAGCAGAGTGGTCAGGGAGGAAGTGGTGAGAAAAGGATGGATGGCACGGATTTGTCTCAAGGAGATGAACGAGCGCTGTCTTCCAACTGCAATGTTACTGCTTTGAGGCCAGCCTTGGATTTTTCAGTGTTTTTTAAAATTAAAAACAATATGAAACAAAATAGGACATTCTGTTGATATTTCCCATGTTGTTGCAAATTACTTCACATTCCTTTTAGCTATAGAATTTCATTTTTTGTTCTGAGTTAAAAGTTCATGTATTTATTTTTTATATTTAGCTCATGCCTTTCCAGTGATAGCTGAAGGTGACTTACATGCAGGTATGTAGGTATTTTTTCTGTCCTCAGGGGGCTTATAATTTAAATTTATACCTAAGGCAATAGAGGGTTAAATGATTTGCCAAGGCCACAAGGAGTGTCAGAGGGATTTGAAAGGTAGGCTTTCTGACGGGCAGACTGCAGCCTTAAGTATTAGACTACTCCTCCACTTGGTGGAGCTTTTTATACTGTTCCTTGTAACTGATACGAGGGTGGTTATGCCTAGCTCACTCTGCTTGTTGCAATAGCCTTTTTTATTGTTCTGTCAAATCTCTAGTATATCACCCCAACAGTTTCCTCTGATAAGCTAGAATGGTAACAATTTTAAGAGAAATTAATTGATCAATTACCCAATGAAGAGATGACTCCCACAACTCAACCTGAGCTTCAACATCAATAATTCAATAATAATGATAATTTTACTCCATTCATCCAGAAAATTAGCTACATCAATTTAAGCCAAAATGAAATGGAGGAACTTTGTTTATTTGAATTCAATTTGTTCTTGCCAGCTAAAGTGAGAAAACAATAGATGATGATTTGTCCATGGAACTGCCTTCCTAGTTTCATTTGTACAGACCCACTTTTGACTTATAATGACAGTCAAAAACAACTGATCCAAATGATGATCTCAAGGGCAGCAGAACATCTTTTTGGTTGGGGGGGGGGGGGTCCAACAAACTAAGCCCTACTCCCAAGCTCTGTAGATGCTGATACTGTATTGAGCAAAATATTGATGGGGTCATGGACCCTGTGATGCATCCCTTTCTGCTGTTGATGGATGCTGTGCTACATGTATCTCATCCCTCTCCATAGGTTCAAAATCAAATACAGCTAATGCAAACCAAAATGCATCCACCTCTGGCAAAGCATTATTTTCAAATGAAGATAAAAACAGTGATTCTGTCTCCGATACAGCGGCTAGAGCCTGTTTTACCATCAATAGATGGTCCATTCATCCTTCATTGGGAGGGCAAAAAATGAACAAAACAGCCACTTTTGGCCATTATCACCAAAGTTCTTCAAAGCCAGAGATGAAATGTCCTGCAGTTTTATAAGGGCCCTTTTACTAAAGCCCGGTAATGGGTTAATGTACATTTTAACATTTAGCAATTGGGAACCAGGAATGCTAATGTGGGGGCCTGCCAGTGACTGTGTATTAAAGCACACAGTAATCGTCCATGGTACAATGAGTAGAGAGCCCATTGTCACTAACACAAGGGCAATTGCCAAGCCCTCAGTGGATATGTGGCAAGTAGCACAAATTTAGCCAACAATACCACTATGGATATTGTTAGGTGTACCCATGTTAAGTGGGCCACATGCTGAAGTACTTGGTCACTCCTTAGTTGCTGGAAACATACTGGTCATGTCCCGTGCAGCTAATGTGTTGATTTCTTTATTCTTTTCCTTTTCAAGATAATCTAGACATGCAGAAATACATTTTCAGTGGGAGAATGATTGTATAACTTTATCTATACAAAGATTTGCATATATCTTCAGTAAATGTGGAAATGCCACTACTGAATATATGCATATAACTTTCAGGGTCGATTTGTATAAAAGATTTTTGGGGTGTAAATGTGTTTTCATGTGTATAAAAGGGCTTGTACAAAATTATCCTGGGGTTTACATGAAAAGATGTAGGGGTTTCAGGAGTAGAGTTTATGCAGAGCATGGTGCATATCTGATCCCAAGGCTTCTGATGCCCTTGGTGAATCTTCAGCTATGTGCTCTCTGGTGTGGCTCAAGGTCATATTCCCCCCCCCCCCCCTTTGAATGGCCCAGCCTCTCCCCTCCTCTTCCTCACCCTCTCAGGCTCACTATCTCCTCTTTATCATCCCTTCCTTAACCCTCTCTCATGTCCAGCATCCCCCCTTCCCTTCCTTACCTCCCTCATATCCAACATCCCCCTTTCCATCCCCTGCTGAGCCTGTTCACCAGCCAGCCCATAAGGATTCCAGTCTGATATGCACCAACTGTATTCCCTTCGATGTGGTGACTTCATGGAATGATTTCACTTCTGGTGGAGGAGGAGTTTAGCAATAGGGCAAGGCCAAGGGCTAGACTCCTCCTGGCACTTTACCCTCTATTCCCACCGGCACTTTACCCTCTATTCCCTCCAGAAGAAAGGCCTGGTAATCTATTTCCAGTCACACCTTGCCAAGAAAACCCAGGGTTGCCAGGAGTTAGCACTCACAATGGCACACATTTCATTTGCAAAAGCATCTCAGCCCTAATATCTCACAAACCATAGTAGTAGTTACATGCCTCCTGAATTCCAAAAGCACTGTTAGGTTTAGGGTTGCCAACTGGCCGGTTTTCAGCCGGCCTGGCCGGTTTTTCCATGGCCAGGCCGGCTTCCGGCGCAGAGGCAAAACCGGCCCTTGAAAAGCCGGTTTTTTGCTCTGGCCGCAAGATCGGGAGCGGCCAGAGCAAAAAACCCGGCTTTTCTCCCAACCCGGAGGGCTTCAGAGGGAGCCGGGGAAGCCCGCGCGAGGCCCCGGCTCCGGCTCCGGCTCCGGCTCCGGCTCCCTCTGTACAGCCGCCAGCGTGAAGAGCCTTTTCCTTCACGCTGGCGACTGTTCCTGTGAAGCCGCGATTGGAGGGAAAGGTTAAAGGCAATGCCCTTTAACCTTTCCCAGCATTCGCGGCTTCACAGGAACAGCCGCCAGCATGAAGAAAAAGGCTCTTCACGCTGGCGGCTGTACAGAGGGAGCCGGGGCCTCGCACGGGCTTCCCCGGCTCCCTCTAAAGCCTCAGACAGCCGCGGTTTTGTGGGGGGGAGGACAAGGACTGCCTGGGCTGTGATGGGGGGGAGGGGACCTGGACTGGAAAAGGGCTAGGAGGGGGGAATTGGACTGGAAATGGGTTGTGATGGGCGGGGGGGGGGGGACCTGGACCGGAAAAGGGCTATGGGGGGGGGGACTTGGACTGGAAAGAAATGGGCTGTGATGTGGGGGGGACCTGGACTGTAAAAGGGCTATGGGGAGGAGGGGACATGGACTGGAAATGGGTTTTGATGGGGAGGGGGACCTGGACTGGAAAAGGGCTGGGGGGGGGGGAACTTGGACTGGCAATAGGCTATGGTGGAGCGAGGGGGAACTTGGACTGGAAATAGGCTGTGATTAGGGGGACTTGGACTGGAAATGGGTTGTGAAGAGGGGGACCTGGACTGGAAAAGGGCTATGGGGGGGGCATTGGACTGGAAAGAAATGGGCTGTGATGGGGAGGGGGACCTCGACTGAAAAAGGGCTATGTGGGGGGGGGGACATGGACTGGAAATGGGTTTTGATGGGGAGGGGGACCTGGACTGGAAAAGGGCTATGGGGGGGGAGGGGACATGGACTGGAAATGGGTTGTGATGGGGAGGGGGACCTGGACTGGAAAAGGGCTATGGGGGGGGAACTTGGACTGGAAATGGGCTATGGTGGAGGGAGGGGGAACTTGGACTGGAAATAGGCTGTGATTAGGGGGGCTAGGACTGCAAATGGACTGTGATGGTGGGGGGGGGGTAGGACTGCAAATGGGCTGTGATGGTGCGGGGGGACTCGGACTGAAAATGGGATGTGATGGGGGGGGCCTAGGACTGGAAATAGGCTGTGATGGGGGACTTGGACTGGAAATGGGCTGTGATTGGGGGGGGGGGCTAGGACTGGAAATGGTCTGTGATGTGAGGGCTAGCACTGGAAATGGGCTGATGAAGAGCTGGAATAGGACTGGAAATGGGCTGATGTGGGGCATGGGAGAATGGGACTAGAAGGGAGTGGATGCTGGGTGGGTCTAGAACTATAAGGGAACTGATTTTGGGGGAGGACTAGAATAGATGGGGAATGAGAATGAAGAGGGGAAAAATATTTTGTGTGGAAGAAAAGTCTATGATGGGCTGGGTATTGGGAGAGTAAGA
Organism: Ichthyophis bannanicus; assembly: GCA_033557465.1. Lineage (NCBI taxonomy): Eukaryota > Metazoa > Chordata > Amphibia > Gymnophiona > Ichthyophiidae > Ichthyophis > Ichthyophis bannanicus. The sequence continues at coordinate 182,647,669 of CM066038.1, read as the reverse complement.
GGGGCTTGAGAATAGAAGGGTGAAATTTAAATGGATGATAAAGGAATAAGGAAAGAATTGGGGGAAAGAGCAAAAGGGAAACAATCAGTATGTTAAAGCAGAAATAGAGAGAATGGAAAACATCTAAAAGAGAAGAAAGGACAAATGGATAGCTCGCAGAAGACACGAAGAAACCAGAAGAAAGTGACTGGAGCAATTGCAACTGAAAAATAAAACGCCCAAACAGAAGGTAGAAAAATACTTTTTATTTTGAATTTATTAGCTGGAATATGTCTGGTCTGGGAAGTGTGTATTGATAACATCTTTGCGTTTTTGTTTAGTGCAAGAGGAAATTACTTTATAGTTTTATTTCTCCAGTGTTGTACATTTCATGTTTGGATTCTGGGGTTCCCAGTTTAATTATTATCTGACCAAGGAAGTTAGCCTACACGTATCCTCGGTAATTTTTGTGGGTGGGGCTGGGGGCGGGGCAGGGGTGGGACTAGGGGCGGAGAATGGGTGGAGCATGGCGAGCCACAGGTGTCGGGTTTTTCTCAGTGAAAAAGTTGGTAACCCTAGTTAGGTTAGGTCTATACAGTAAGAGCTCTGTAAAGAAAAGAAGCAGTTTCTATTGAATGGAGGAATAGCCTAGCGATTAGAGCACAGGCTAGATAACCAAGAGACCAGCATTCCATTCCCACTAGCATGCCTTGGGCAAGTCATTTAACTCTCCATTGCCTTGGAAGAAAGCCCTGGCAATCTACTTCTGGTCACACTGCCAAGAAAACTCAGGAGTTGCTGGGTCACTAGGAATCAGCATTGACTCAAAGGCACACATTGCATTGGTGCCATAGGCAAGCTTTACACCCTTCTCCTCCCCCCTCCCCAGCTGTCAAAATCTATTGTTTAGCTTTGAATGTCCTGCTCTTTGTTATCTCTGGAAGTTGCCACCCTAGGCAACTTCTTAATTTGTCTTATGGTTTGGCCCTGCCAGTTCCCCCTTCCAGTTCTTGATCCTGGTGGTCAAAAGTAGGGATGGGGCAGGCGGCACTGCACCCACACCCAAGTCAATGAGTGGAATAATTCTCTTTCTCCTTGACTGCTGCATTGTGGAAGCTTGTGCCTGCCTAATGTCACTACTAAAATTGTGCCGCCTAAGTGATTGCTTAGCCTACCTACCTTTAGGACCAGTCCTGTGTGTGGAGTCTTGATTTATGCATGTTGTTTATAAATGTTAATAGATTCAATCTAGGTGTGAATTCTGCATGTTTGTCACTAGTATTTTATAAAGATATAATGATTCCCATTTTCCTTAGCCTTCACACACAGGTAGCCTGTTATAAAATTATTCTCTGTATGGATAACTTATTCATTTAGTTACACCTGCTATTTATGTGGTCAGACTTGGATTATATACTATGAGGGTCATTCTGACCCGCTTCTAGCAGGGATATATGTCTGGGGCAGACGTATATGCCTCGCTAAACATCCAGGCTCTATTCTGGTAAATGAGCTCCCTGCACATACTGCAGAGATATGCACGGGAGCTCTGTACCTGGGCAAGAGGGGGCAGGCCAAGGGAGGAGGGATGGCAAGCTGGAGGCATTGCCTGGCCCTGGACATACAGGGCCTATTCCAGTGATGGCCCTGTATGTCCAGGCCTGGGCAGATGGACGGAAGGATTTATTCCACCATGGAGGTAGCGTACATCCCCTAGATGTGGGAGGACAGCGCAGCAGGGCAGGCACCAGCACAGTGAGTGGGGCAGGGAGTCCTCCGCAGCCCAAACCCAACCATGACAGGTCCGATCAGGGGTCTGGATGCGGAGAAAGGGGCACCCAGCTGATGTGTGGCTGATAGGAGCTCCGGCATGGAACCACAGTACCATGGCAATGGGACCCTTTGCAGGAGCCAGGCTGAGCTAGCCGGGCAGAGCTCTGGACATCTGCGATGCCTGAATTGTGGCACATCCTGGATGTCCAGACCCTATGCCGCAATTCTGCTCCTGCGGGGCTGTCTAGCCCCCGTGGGAGCAGAATCCAGTGCATCTCCAGGCCATCTAGATATCTGGATGTCCAGACAGCTCGTTCATGTACCTACAGAATTGGCATCCACAGGGGTAATTCTATAAGTAGCAGCTATATTTACATGCGTATTTTCACACATTAATGGCACCTATTCTATATAATCAAATCTGCGAGGATTTGACTTTATAGAATACTAGTGCAAGTGCCTACCAATGCTCATAAATGAAACCGTGGTCACTTACACCAGCTCTAGAGAAATACTGTGTTGGGATATATTCTGTAAAGTAAAAATGTAAGTTTGCTCTCCACCCATGGTCTGCTTAAACGCTGCCCCTATGTATGCCTACAGTGAAAGTACATGCTGTCGGTCCATGGTGCATACTTTCAGAATAGCAACTGACTAAACATCACATGTAAGTGGTCATTTGCCCATGTAAAGCACTAAAATACCATGATTTACATGCATAAACACATGCAGAAATCTTGCTGCACCTTACAGAATTACCCTCTACCTGTCTAGTGGCTGAAAATAGTTACTCAGACAGGACTTTTTGGCCAGACCTGAAGCACCTCTAACCTTTCCTCTACAAAAATAGACTTTTAGCCATTTAGGAGGCTATTTGCCAAACTGGGTTAGGTGTTTAACATGGCTTTTAACATGGACTGTCAGTAAGACATGGCTTTAGCAGTTTACACAATTTGTTATCTGCTAGCGCATGATAATTGGTGTGTTAAACACCTAACTTTTAAAATATTATTAAGGGCATGGTATAGTGGGGAATTCATGGGGATTGCGCCTTGCAGTGACAACAGAGGTCATCTTTTACTGAGTCTGACTGCCAGAAGATTATGCGGTGCAGTTAGGAACACCTCCAAAGGGTGCGCTGTTACTGTGCAGTAGAGATCACTGCTCCTTGTTAACCGTATGGCTGTCCTCTCCAATATACTAGGAAATGGGTAGCTTTTTCAGCTACCGGGAATTAAATTTTGCAGTTAATGCATGATAGGTGCAAAACCTAAGTGCAAGTTAGTAAATACTCAGCAACTTAAAAGATGAAATGTTCTCTGTTCTCCAGGGTGTGATTTTACATAAAAGCCACTTATGCATTCAGCACTGGCTACCAACCATATAAGTGGTTTTGAATACCAACTTCATAGCATAAAAATGCTGTTAAGTTGGTATTATTTAAGACTCCCTTATTCTATAGGGAGAGAAGAGAAATTCAGACATACAGGACTTCAGCCTGCAATGGTTAAATGTTTCCAATTATCTAATACAAAACCTCAAGGAAAATAAACTAACTGCTGAAATGCTTATTATTATGCAAAGTGACACTTTGGACATTGTTAATGAGAAGGTTCAAGATCCTTTTCAGAAATGCTTGAATCAATTGTCACATTTTCTAATTATTTCTGACAACAAATATGAGCTACTTTCAAAACTCAACACTTCCAACAGGATGATCAAATGACATTAACCAAACATGAATGCTAACATGAATCCATAGTTTAATTTGCTATATTCTGTTCAGTTGCTGTCATATGAAAATAAAGACATTAATGGTAAGGTTGTCATAGCTGTTTCTTGTAAAAACAGGAAATGGAAAACACGTTTCCATTTCGGGTAGCAACAAGCCAACAAGAATTTGCATATCTAGTTTAATTTAATGCAATTTAATTCTTGAATTCTGCTTTATCCTAGGGATGGTCCAGAGTGGAAAACACTGCAAGATATAAATAAACATTAATTATCCATTTCCCTCACCACTCCCCAAATTTCATAAAAAATCAATTACATAGGTAATACTATATCAATCATCTAAATAGTCCTAAATCATAGAATGGTAAAATGAACATTTTGGGGTATGTTTACTAAACCGCGTTAACGTAGCAGATGCTACGTTAACGAGCGTTAGGTAATGTTAACACAGGTAAGTTAACGTTACCTAATGCGCGTTAACATTACATAATGCGCGTTAGCGTTCCCGGCTGCGGTAAGTCCCGCAGAGGGTGGAGAGAGGGCGGGGAGAAGCCAATGGGCGGGGAGTGGGTGGAGAGAGGCCCCTTCCACACTAACACGGGGAACTGAAGGGCTGAATCTTACCGCGACTGAAAACCTGGCATTAGCACACATTTGCAAGAGAGAGAAACCATTTCAGTGTCAGCAATGTACAGCATAGGCAGGGAGCCCAAGAAAGGTGATAGTAGTGCTCCATTTGCAGCAACAGCATAGTGCCCAAGTATGAAAGGCCACTATGGTGATGGTGCACATGGGGCATAGGGGGCTTCAGGCGGGACATGTAGTGGGGGAAGCTAGGGCACAGGGTGGACTAGGCAGAAGCCTAGGTGGCACATAGGAACATAGAAACCTTGTTAGGTGGCACATAGGAACATAGAAACCTTGTTAGGTGCCTTATAAAGTGTCTTATAAGGTGCCTTGCTAGGCACCTTATAAGGTACCTAACAAGGCACCTTATAAGGCACCTAATAATGCACATAATAAGGCACCTTACCTACCACACCAGGCAACCAACCACAACCTACTAACAAGCACTCCATGGCAGCCAGCACAACTCTTCACACATCCACAGTACACATACTGGAACACAATCAAGACACCCAAGCACAGGAGGCAAAACAGACACAAATCCACCACACAAACAAACCCAAACAAAGCACAGATACAACTAAGCACCCCGGCTACGATCACAATCGAGCTCATCAACACCAAATCCATAAGAAACAAAATTAACACAATAGCAGACCACATAGAAGATCATCAATCTGACATACTGTGCATTACTGAAACATGGCTCACCCCCACCGACAACGTGCTACTTAATCAATTAGTACCAACCACATACGCAGCATTCAACTGCCCACGCATACAACGAAGAGGAGGAGGGGTCCTGATCCTCGCAAGGAACAGCCTAAAATTCAAGTCATGAAGAGCATCAAACACAAACCAATGCAACACCATCACTGTGGAAAACAAACGGATGGCACTCTGCCTCACCTACAGAGCCCTGAATGCGCCACCAGACGAACTAGCATCCATTCTAGAAGACGTCTGTGCCATCAACACTAGCAACAAACTCCTTCTACTACTAGGTGACTTCAACCTAAAATCCTCCAACACAAAGGACGCAGAAGCCTTCCTACAAGCTATGGGATCCTTACAATACACACAACTGATCGACACCCCGACACACAAACACGGATCATCACCAGACCTCATATTCGCACCCAACTTTCTAATGGAAAATGGTAACATATCAACACCAGATGTCACCCCGTTCCATGGTCAGACCATCACATAATCAAAATAAAGGTCATGCCACAAGGCCAAAACCATGACAAAAACCTAGACAAACCAACAGCACAAAGATTTAAAAGCTTCGACAGGGACCAATTTCTCCAGGACACTCTACCACACCTGAATACGGAAGAAGAGGATCTAAATGACCAAATCAAAACATGGAACAGTGTCATCAATGCAGCCACCAAAGCCACCGAACACAGACCCAAGAAAGATCGCCGCACTAGGGCACATCACGCACCCTGGTACTCAAAAACCATACGGAACAAAAAGAGAGAACTCAGGAAGCTAGAACGGTGGTGGAGACACACCAAGTCTCCCAATAATCAGGCTCTATACTTAAAAAAACAAAAAGAGTACAACGATCTCATCAACCAAACAAAGAGAGAATACCACACCAACATCATACTCAAATCAAACAAGAAACCCAGAGAGCTCTTTGAAATTGCGAAAACACTCACCAATGAGCAGAAATCCAACAGCGAAGTACAAATAGACCCACAAACATTCGCAGACCACATCCAAGACAAATTCCATTCAGCTCCACGAAGGAAAACTGACACAAGCACCAAACCAACCACCCCCTCAAGAAAAACTTGGGACAAATTCAGCAACCCATCTACAGAGCAGCTCTCACACATCATCACCGCACTCAACACAAGCACGGCTCCAAAAGACCCATGTCCAGTCACATGGATCAAAATGACAAAGTCAAACTTCATCAACACCATACACAACATGGTGAAAAGATCACTAACACAAGGTTTCATGCCAGACCAGCTAAAACTCACCACAATAAGACCAATTCCAAAGAAATCAGCACTCAACAAAAACAACCCAGCAGCCTACAGACCTATCTCAAGCATCCCCCTTCTGGCTAAGATTATTAAGAAAGTGGTACAACATCAACTACAAGACCACATCGACAACTACACACAACTCGACCACAACCAACACGGTTTCCGCCTCAACCACGGAGTTGAAACACTCCTGCTATACCTTTTTAACGACATACTACACCTCATAGACAACAGCAAGAACGGAATAGTCATGATCTTCATTGACATATCATCAGCATTTGACTCAGTGGACCACGGAACACTTCTAGCAAGACTACAGAACATCGGACTACACAGAGCCACACTGAGATGGTTCCACTCTTGCCTAACGAACAGACAGATCCAGGTCAAGATTGGGCCCAACACATCCCGACCCATAAAAGTCATGCAAGGCGTACCCCAATGATCCGCACTATCAGCTCTCTTATTCAACATCTACATACAGCCAATATGCAGCATCATAAAAGAGCATGAGATAAAATACACAATCTATGCGGACGATATAATGATATACACACCAATCACCCTCGACAACCCAGATCACACCAAGATAACAGATTGTCTCACACACATGAACACCTGGCTTCAAGACAACAACATGACCATAAACTACAGCAAGACCGAGGCGCTAATCATCACATGAAACTCTGACTTCATCCCCCCCCCCCCGCGACATCAAGATAGGCACCACAACCATACCCATACAATCAGAAGTTAAATACCTAGGCGTGACCATGGACAAATAACTTAACCTTCAGTCCCACATCAGCAGAACCACCAAAAATGCATACCACAGGATGAGACTAGTATGACGCCTCAAGCCCCTCCTCGCCCAGGAACACTTCCGCACAGTTTGTCAGGCACTAATAACCCCAATCCTAGACTTCTGCAACCCAATCTATCTGGGCCTAACGAAACAGACACTAAGACCATTGCAACTGGCACAAAACACTGCAGCAGGCATAATAGCTGGCACCACAAGACAAGAACACATCACACCCACCATAAAAGAGCTCCACTGGCTGCCTATCAGCGCCCACATTAGATACAAGACAATCATAAACATTTTCAAAATCAAACAACAGACATCAGCCTTCAGCCTACACCCACTCATACAACCCGACAACAGCACAAGACCGAGGAGAAGAGGCACATCCAACCATGTCAACACACTTAAAGACATCAACAGGGTACGCAAGGGCACCGAAAAATGAGCCTTATCAAAGGCAGCACCAACAATCTGGAACACCCTCCCCGACGAACTGCGTTCAACAACAGACCTTAGGGATTTCAGGAAACTACTGAAGATGACCCTCTTCATAGAACACTACGGTGACATTACATAAACCATGCAACAGACAACTCAATACCTCCCACACGTCACTATAATAGTAATTAAGCAAGGACCTGATATACATATCATTGTAAATAGCGCGTGCTGTAAATAGCACACCAAGAATCAATGTCCAGACACACTCACACGCATACACTGCCCACTGCATGTGCACACTAGACACTGTATCTTATTGATTGTTTGCTGTTCAGACCGCCTTGATTGTAGAATAAGGTGGTATAGAAATCCGTTTAAATAAATAAATAAATATAAGGCACCTTAGAAGGCACCTAGCAAGGCACATTATAAGGCACCTTACTTATAAAGCACTTTATAAGGCACCTAACAAGGCACCTTACTTATAAGGAACCTACATGCACTACATACCAGGGCTTCTTAACCAGTCCTTGGGACACATATAGTCGGCCAGGTTTCAGGATAGTCACGATGAATATGCATCAGAAAGATTTGCATGCACTGCCTCCATTGTATTCAAATCTCTGTCTTGCAGATTTATTGTGGTTATCCTGAAAATCAGATTGACTAGATTTGTCCTAAAGACTGGGTTGAGAATCACTTCTCCACACTGAGTCATTTAGCCTGGTTCCTTCCCATGTGGGTCTTCTCTCCTCCTGATACACTGGAGAATCAAGTGTTTTTTATGTAGCTGCTGTAGGTTTTGTGTTTGGAGTTTAAAGTTTTCTCCCTGCACCTCATCCATCACTTCTGGATTGCTATATGAGAAACAGAGCAGGGGAACTTGGGGTCCATCCCGTTCTTTTCATTTTGGGAGTCCTGGGTGCTAGGGTGGTATTCAGGGGTGCTGACCTGAGGTTTGTAGTTGCAGCTGAGGGGCAGGGGTTTAGATGCCAAGAGGCACATTTCACAATGGGATGTTCCAGTGCAATCTGGGAGGTCAAAGCCAGGATGCCTGAAAAAAAAAGCAGGCACATACAAATTCAGGCATAATTTCAGAAACATGGACGTGCCTGATATGCACATTATCAAACGTCTATATAGACATCCCCAAGATAGCACCACAGCACCAAGATGTCTAATAGCATAATGGTTAGGAGTAGTGGTTTAAGAATAGAGTGGTCAGGGTTCCAAGCCCAGTGTGGGCCTTTGTGATTTAAGGCTAGTCACTTAATTCTCAATCTTCTCTGCTTTAAGGTGAAAACAAGCACTTTCCTCATTCCTATTTGTGCCTGAAGCAGCTGACATGTCTGCAGATGTCGCTGACAATTTTAAGATTGAATGGAAACATATAAGTACTTTGCCACTCCCCAGACATGTCTTCACCACACCCCTGTACCTTCTTGGGCGTCACTGCACTGGAGACTTCTGTCATTTGCGGAATGACTACAGAGATGTGTCTGTGATTTCAACATCCACATGCACATCTTCAGATGTCCATATCACAACTAAACCTTTTAAAATGACCCTCTAACTCTCCTCTCATAATTAGTCAAAAAAGAGGGCTAACATTGCTGAAAGGAGAGAAAGCAGAAGGATTCAGAGGCTAACAGGCAATACTAGCATGGGCCAGGAGGCATAACCAGGTGGAGGTCAAGGGTGAGTTGCAATGTCAATCAGGTGAGTTTTGTTGCTGATAGTACCCTGGGGATGAGTTGAAAAGATGATTGGGAGGGAGGAGGAATACAGTGTAGGGGATAAAGTACATCTATCCCTGAAAGAAGAGCAGGACCTGGTAGAAAAGGCAATAGAGAAAGCTAGATGGATGCGTGGGTGCACAAGGAGAGAAATCGCCAGCAGAAAAAAGAAGGTGAGAGTACCTCTGTATTAGTCTCTGGTTCAACCTCATTTGGAGCATTGTATGCAGAAGGTGGCTACTAAAATGGTTTGTGGTCTTCATTATAAAGCATATGAGGACAGACTTAAAGATCTTAATATGCATACATTAGAGGAAAGGCGGGATAAAGGAGATATGATAGAGACGTTTAAATACCTCCGTGGCATAAATGCATAAGAGGAGAGTCTCTTTTGATTGAAAACAAGCTCTGCTATGAGGGGACATAGGATGAAGGTGAAAGGGGATAGACTCAGGAGTAATAGGAAATATTTCTTTACTGAAAGAGTAGTAGATGCGTGGAGGTAGTAGAGATGATGATAGCATCTGAATTCAAGAAAGCATGGGACAAGCAGAAGATCTCTAAAGTCAAAATGGGGACTATTATAATTGATATGAAAGGGAAGACTAGATAGGCCATGTGATCTTTTTTTGCTGCCATGTTTCTATGGATTATGCTGATTTGAAGGAACTGGGTATTTTTTTCACAGTGGATGCAGTGACTGCATGCCTTTTGTCACCCGTGAAGGTCCCCAGAGGCCAGAAGCGTGGGTAATTCACCGGGCATGTTCTTCAGTAGCTGTGGAGTGTTATAGAAAGGCATTGCAGTGCCCCCTGGGAGTTGTGGTTCCACAAACTAGCAAAAGAATGTAGTTTCAGTCAAGTGGTAAGGCTTAAAGACAGGACTTGTTATTCCCCTTCCCGGGGTTGGATTTCAAGCACAATGAAACAAAGGAACTTAAAGACCATTCGTCTGGTACCAAATTAAAGAAACATTGGAACAAAACTCTGCTTAACTTCAGCTTTGCAATGGACAAAAAGAAAAAGAAAACAGTCTCTTTCAAACCAAATAACTTTCTTCCTGTTTTCTTTAGAAACACTTTTTACAGCACTTCAGCACAAAGAAGTGATGGCATCAGACATGGTAAACGTACAGTCCATGCAATTATCATAAGCAGGTTCCTCATAGGAATCACACTGCATTTCTTCAACACCGGAGTAAGTTTCCTTTGGACTGAAACTTCCGTTATTGTTACAGAGTTCCTCCCTACAGCTCAGAGAGTTCCCTTCCTCCTCCCGGCTAGAGTGGAATGGGTAATTACCATATTCTCTGTAGTTTCTTTTAGGAGAGCCACACAACTCTTGATAAGTACAGGGCAATTCGTTATACTCTATTCCTCTTCTATTTGGACCAATAAGCCTACCTTCCAGCACTCTCTCTTCAGAGTTTCTCAGCCGAGCAGAGCTTTGCCCGTACGGAAGCCTTTTACTATGTTTCTCTTTCATCTTTCCTCTTGGCATAAAACTATCTTCAGGATAGAAGCTCTCTCCCCCTTGGTACCTGATGCTGGGCAACTTGGCTTTCCTCAGCCTGGTTCCAGGACTACCTCCTCTGCTCCCTCCGTAGCAAGGTTCCCTGGGATACTGTTCAGCTGTGCACTGCTTTCCAAAGCAGTTCCTCATGGGTTCAACAGCTCTGTACTTCCCTGGTAGTCTCTCCCTGTTACCAACGGCTCCTGAATTCCCCGGTGCTCTCTCTCTGTCAGCAACGGTTCTTGAATTCCCTGGTGGTCTCCCTTCACTACCCTCCGGTAAGTGATTTTTAACTGCGTATGTCCTGGTGTTTGCTTGGGCTCCACCCCTTCCCAGCTGCCCCTCATTCCCTAATGAGCTATGAGCTAGCTTACTGTTTGGGCGTTTCCTCACACCTCGTGAAGCAGCTTGTGTACGTTGCCTATAGCAACCTTGGGCCATGTGCAGATCTGAGCTGTCAGTGTTAGCTCTGTTTTGCTCAGAGTTTCCTATCTCCATAGGCTCTGACTGCTCTACCCCATGACACTTAGGTGTGATGCACTTAATGCTTCCTCTGTCTGCCGCAGTGATAGCACATGGTAACTTAGCATGCACTAACTGCTATCTGCAGTATGCACCCAGTCTCTGCCTAGTTTCCATGTAGGGACCAGTGCAGAAAAGGGCACTGTCATTAGCATGGTATCAGCAGGAAGGGACTGCCACGAGCCTAACCACTGTGCAGATGCCTGCGCTAATTGCAGCACACAGCACAGTTAAAAACTTTCCAAATAGATGGTAATGAGACAATTAGCTATGCTGCCCAGATACAGAGACGTGTGCAGAAGAGCAGAAAGCTGAGCTTGACACTACAACTTTAATGCCAGGTTGGAGGCGATGTAAGGGTCTCTGCAGTCAGTACCGAGGACGAATTTGTGCCCGTTTTTTGAATGGACAACCCCACAGCCTTTTTTAAGATTTGCTGAAGTGAGTGAGGCTTGGAAAAAAAATAGCAGAGGAAGCATGTGGAACATGTATGTGCATCTTCATAGACACTGATATTATTCTGAGCAGAACTTCTAATGATAGCTCTTATGCACCACGTAGCATTCCAGCACATATGCACAAGTGTCTTTTTGTGTAGAGGATACAGGTGCTGCTAAAGCCGACAGATGTACACATGTAGTTGGCTTGCTCTCCCAGTTTAGCAGAGACGTCTTGCATGCAGATTGTTTGCATGCTGTTTGCTAACAGCATGACTGTGCAAAATGTCTGTGCTAAACCTATTTTTGAAAACCCTGTGCTTGCGAAGGGTATCTACATCGACCTGACGGCATGCAAGTAGCGCAGGCTAACTGCAAAGCAAATTCAGTACATTTTCACATTCATGCGCTAACAGTGTTCACTAATGTGTATTCTAAGGGCTCGATATTCAAAGGCCCTTAGACGGGTAACTTCCTTAGTTACCTGTGTAAAGGACTTATCTGGGATATTTGAAGGGCACCTACACAGGTAGTGCCCTTCAACTATTCTGGCTAAGTCCCTAATGCACCCAGATGCTATCCGCATAGCATTAGGGTGCGTTAGGGGTGTTCCAGGGTGGAGCAGGGGTGGGGGAAGGGGCTACATGGGTAGCAGCAATTTTTGTTGCTACCCGCATTGCCCTCTGTGCTTTAAAGATAGCCGAGAAAAAACCTCACCTATCTTTAAGACACAGAGCCTATGTGGGTAGCAATGAAAATCACAGTTACCCAAGTAGCCTCTGTGGCTGCTGGGGTGTCCAGACTAACCCGAATATTCACTTCTGCTGGCGCGGAAGTGAATATCAGGGCTAGAGGGGGTCGGTGGGCAGGCTATGCGCTGCCGCGGCGCATAGCCTGCCCACCTCCATATCGGGCCCTAAGTGCTTAGCAAATTTTAGTAGAAGGACCTTTAAGTTATAAAGAACAGGTAGAAAGAACAGACCATGAAAGATTCCCCAAACAAACTCTTTAATTGACTTAGGGAAAAGAGAATTGAAGGACTGATGGTGATCTGTAATGAAGCTGGAGCAGACACTGTTGCTTAATTCATGATAGATAATGATGGTGATGATAATTAATCTTTTTTAAAACTACTTTGTAGATTAAGCAATATATTTTAATGGTCAATAATATTAAAAATGTAATTAGCTCTGAATAATTTAGTTAAGTATTCATACATATAAAGTACTTTAGAGTAGATGGATTGAATAAAATAGTGGAAAGTAGTACAAAACGTGTTCAGTCATTTTCCTTTTATAGTTCAGAAAAGGATAGTTTTTGCTCAAGGTCTTTAACTGAAATTTCTAGAAGGAAATATTCCACAGAAAACATATTGCAAAACCTTTTTCCCCTAAGGTTATATTTAGAGGAAAACATAACATACCTCAGTGCTTACAGGTCTTCAGTAAATTGCATCCATTGTCCAGCAAGCTATTTTGAAAAGAAACTCCTACAGGAGTCTACTTTTGAAAATTCAGACTGACAGTGAAATTCAGGTACTTTGTATATGGGTGCCTTGCACTTTCTCTGATATAATACTCATACTTTTATCCATACTGGGGGGTGCAGTTTTCAAACATGGATTGTATCCTGAAGGTAAAGCATAGAAAGGATTAGTTACAACCCTGAGCACCTTACTGGGCAGACTAGAAAGGACGTTCTGGTTTTCCCATGAAAATTACATAAGGTTTAGAAATTACTGTTTCCTCTTAAACATCGGGCGAAAATACCAAAGCGTTTCGCTATAAGATTCTCCTCATATAATTTTATGGAGTTATTTACTTTCCTAAAGATGTAGGAAATTAAAACTTTGGACAAAACATGCTAGGGGTATATGCTTTTATTGGAAACAGAAGAGGACATTTCAATGACATTTCTGGTTTCTTATCCTTTCATTTTTAAAAGGAAATGAAACAAGATTGAACATCTTGTGTTTGTTTTCATTTTATTTTAAAAATGCAAGTACTGCAATGGACCCTCTTCTACCCCACCACCCATCTCATCCATGCTTCTTACTCCATCCATGAATGGAAATCCACAGTCACTCGTGCTCCACCAGTGGCATATTCAGCAAATATCTTCACCCTCCATTGTCTCAAGTAAAAAAATAGGGGTATGTTTACTAAACTGCGGTAATGTTACCCGCGTTAGGTTCCGCGGTAATGGTATGGATGCCCATATAAAGGAGTGGGCAGTGCATCGTTAAAGCAAGACATGTGAGGTAACACGCGTTACAAGACACCTTAGACTAAAGTGCATTACAAGGCGCCATATAAGGCACCTTACAAGGCACATTACAAGGCGACTTGTAAGGTGCCTTATAAGTAAGGTGCCTTATAAGGTGCCCTATAAGGTGCCTTATAAGGTGCCTTGTAATGTGCCTTATAAGGCACCCTCTAAAGTGCCCTGTAATGTGCCTTATAAGGTGCCCAGTAATGTGCCTTATAAGGTGCCCTGTAATGTGCCTTTTAAGGTGCCTCATAAGGTGCTTTATAAGGCAACCTAAAGGGCTCCTTAGGCTAAGCGCTGTATTAGGCACCCCTGGACAAGGCACCTTAGAAGGCACCCTGGGTTATGGAACCATAGGTTAAGGTGGCATAACAAGGTTATGGTGCCATAGGTTAGTGTGCCCTAAGGGCTGCAAGGTGCTTCAGGATGACATGCATGACCTGTGAGGCATAGAAAAAGATGTAGCCCTAACACTAGATAGAGCACCGAGGAAAGGCAATGAACGGGTGAGTGAAGGAGGGAGAGCTGGGAGCTGCTGGACCTGCCATATCTGCAGGCATCCCATGTGGCTGCCAGTACTGATGACAATCACGTTGAGGGCAACTGTACCACAGTATAGGTGGTTGGCAATGTAAAGTACTGGAAAGATAGTGGGTGGCAGATGATGGAAATACGTGTCCCCCAGTGGAGGCGGAGGTGGCAGGATAATTACAATGATGGGTGGACAGAGGAGTGGTGGTACCATGCAGATCAGGCACAGGCGAGGCAAGCACGAAGAGGCGCAATGCAGGAAAGGGAAGCAGTGCAGGACATGGGGTGGCAGCATACACAGGCAGACAGGACTCTACACAGCTGACAGATGCAGATAGATGGACCGAAGGAATGTCAGCAACTGTGGCGAGGGTATTATGGGCTGGCAGCACAGATCTGCAAAAATATGACTGTTACAGGCATGCAAACTATTTGAGTAGGACAGCATGAAAGGAGGGAACAATGAAGAATTAAACCCATGACCACTGCAGAGAATGGCATTGTACTAACCAGTAGGCCAGTGGTGTCTAACCCTGTCCTGGAGGGCCGCAATCCTGGCAGGTTTTTGGGATAGCTCTAATGAATATGCATGAGATATATATATATTAGAGATATCCTGCCAACCTGACTGGTTTGAGGCCCTTCCTTACACCTCTGTCATTTAAGATTATGAGTGGACAAGGTACAAATGTCCTAGACATCAAAAGGGTAGATAGAATTTGTCACATTGCTCCTCTAGTCTCACCACCACCAAAAGGTTGTTTAATAGACAACATTTTGGTGGTGGTGAGAAGCAAGGAGGACTGTGACAAAATCTATCTACCCTTTTGATGTCTAGGACACCTGTACCTTGCCCACTCACAATCTTAAATGACAGAGGTGTAAGGCAGGGGTCTCCCAATCCAGTCCTGGAGGGCCACAAACCAGTCAGGTTGGGAGGATATCTCTAATGCATATATATCTCATGCATATTCATTAGGGCTATCCCAAAAACCTGCCAGGATTGTGGCCCTCCAGGACAGGGTTGGACACTCCTGCAGTAGGCTATACCTTCATGGTGTAGCTCACAGCAATGGCTGGGTGTTGAAGGACTGCAGGTCACCGCACAAACTGTCTACTCTGAGTGCCAGATAGGATAACCCCACCAGTACCCATGATGCAATGCACATGCTGAATAGATGTCTACAGCTGATCACCAAATGGGGTCTGCACCTCTCCAGTACCTCAGCTTGGAAAGATGAACTGACAGTGTGTGATACTGGCACAGAGTAGCTACAGACCATGCCATTGTGCAGGTTCTGTGTTCACCCTGAGGGATAGGATAGGCACCCAGCACTAGGTCCGCAGTACATGTAGTGTTAGTGATAGAGTTTGTTGTAGCTTACTATCACTGTCAGTATATGGCAGGTGTGTCTTGCAGTGTATCTGTATTCTCCAGTCACATATGGCCCTTGGAGACCAGACACCACCCAGTTTAGTGTATACCCAGTATTAGGTACTGGCTGACATTGGCCCATATAAAGGTGTGGGTGGTGCATTGCTACAACAAGCTGTATCAGCTAATGCATTTTACAAACCAATGCATGCTGCAAGGTGTATCATAAGGCACCTTGTAAGTAAAGTGCCCTAGACAAAGCGGCTCTTTAGGCTAAGCGCCATACTAGGTACCCCTGGACAAGGCACCTTAGATGGCACCCTGGGTTGCAGAACCATAGGTTAAGGTGCCTAGGTTAATGTGGCCTAAGGGCTGCAAGGTGCTGCAGGATGGCATGCATGACCTGTGAGGAACAGAGACAGATGTAGCCTTAACACTAGATAGAGCACTCAGGAAAGGCAATGAACAGGTGAGTGAAGGAGGGAGAGCTGGGAGCTTCTGGACCTGCCATATCTGCGGGTATCCCATGTGCCTGCCAGTACTGATGACAAACATGGTGGGGGCAATGGTACCAAAGCACAGGGTGTTGGCAATATAAAGTACTGGAAAGACAGTTGGTGGCAAACGATGGGAATACGTGTCCCCCAGTGGAGGCGGAGGTGGCAGGATAGTTACAATGATGGGTGGACAGAGGAGTGGTGGTGCCATGCAGATCAAGCACAGGCGAGGTGAGCATGAAGAGGCGCAATGCAGGAAAGGGTAGCAGTGCAGGACATGGGGTGACAGCCCGCACAGGCAGACAGGACTCTACACAGCTGAGAGACTCAGATAGACGGACCGAGGGAATGTTGGCAGTTGTGGCGAGGGTATTATGGGGTGGCAGCACAAATCTGCAAATATATGACTGTTACAGGCATGCACACTATTTGAGTAGGACAGGCATGAGAGGAGGGAACAATGAGGAATTGAACCCATGAACGGCATTGTATTAACCAGTAGGCTATACCTCCGTGGTGTATGTCACATCAAAGGCTGGGTACAGAAGGACTGCAGGTCACCGCACAAACTGTCTGCTCTGAGTGTCAGGATAGGGTAACCCCACCAGTACCCATGATGCAATGCACATGCTGAATAGCTGTCTACAAGCTGTATCTCAGCATGGAAAGACGAACTGACCTGTACCTCAGCATGGAAAGACGAACTGACAGTGCATGATACTGGTACAGAGTAGCTACAGACCATGTCATTGTGCAGGTTCTGTGTTCACCCTGAGGGATAGGATAGGCGCCCAGCACTAGGTCCGCAGTACATATTGTGTTAGTGTCTGCTATACAATACCTTTTCTACCAGTGTGTGACAGATGTGCTTTGTAGTGCATCTGTATTTTCCAGTCACATGTTGCCCTCTGGGACCAGACACCACCCAGATTAGTGCATACCCAGTGTTAGGGACTGGCTGACATGGGCACCTGTTATCAGGGTAGAAGGGTTCCTAGACTTGCATGAGGTATGTGTAGCAGTGCCTCTACTGGTTGAAGTGGTATATACTATGTACTTCTTCCCCCCCCCCCCAAAGGACCCACAAATAGCCATTTTGTGCCTGAGCCCCAATGAAGCAACCCTCCAGTGTTGGTGGGCCAGAGCCATACCTGTGGCTGGGGCAGTGGCAGACCAGCAATAATGCTAGGGTTAGGTCTGGAAAACCTCAATTGCCTCATATCATGAGTCAGACTGCACCTGCAGCACTCTACAAGGTGTTCCAACCATGCACAGACTAACTGCAGACAGTCCACTAGCCAGGTCCATTATGCATGCTCAAAGAGGAACTATGTGCACTAAGAGGGCATCTCAGCAATTAGTCTACCAACACCAGGAATCACTAGAAGCATTTAATATAGAGTGCTATGTGGGAAACTAAACATGCCATGGTCACTGCTCGGTCAGAGTGAGAGTGTCCTCCCAGCATGACATGCTATGGCCACCCTGTCCATGCAGGCGGTGGTCGGGCACTATGGTGTCCCAGCCATTGCCCCACACCCTGTGAAGATGCATTCTGGCCAATCCGCCCTGTCTGGGACATACCCACAATACCTTGCTCCTCATTATGCACATATTCAGGCTAAAGCTGGTAACTGGGAAATTGTGGGTCCAGCGAGGTGTGGGCAGCACAAAACAATGGACAGACACACACTCCTATTGCAGCATTGTGCAAAGATAGGGGTGGTTGGCAACTCTGGTCCTGATCATGGTGCTGACATTGATAAACTGTGCAGGAGGAGTAGTAGTACTCTGGTGATAACTTCAGCTCCGTGCTGGGGCCAGCAGCCTGGCTCTCCATGCAGCTTTGGATTGTGGAGCCTGTGTGAGTGGGTGTTTGTACCCCTGTTCGCCGTTGCTTTGGGCTTTGCACATGTTGCTGTTGTATCTGCATTGTAGGATAAAATACAAGGACATGCTCTGCAGGATCCACAGCTGAGACTTGAATCTGTGACCCTCTGCTTCTGGACACACTGGCTGTGTGTTCTGTACAACACATGCACAATAGTCCCTGGAGCTACCTGTATGTTTCCCCAGCCAGACCTTTTATGTTGCACTGCACACCACGTACTGGTACAGAGCATGGCCTAGGTCCACTGCAGGCAGGTGCCACTGCCCCCTCCAGCACGGGCACCCCCCCCCCCCGCCATGCTGACATGACCATATGCTGTCGGTGCTGGTAGTGCGCAGTCCAAGGCCATCCACTGTGTGGGTAGGCGGTCACCTAGGGAGCGGGGTCTGGGGTGGGGAGGCATACATGGGCATCCTTACATCCGCCCCCATCACCGCCTAACAATATTTTATTTATTTATTTTATTTTATTTAGACAGTTTTGTATACCGCCTTATCCTTCAATCAAAGCGGTCACAACACAATTGGGGGATACATTTAACATGCAGGGATATGAGACACATACACTAATACTTACAGGGAACATGTGCAATGGAGGGTTAAGTGGCTTGCCCAAGACCACAAGGAGCATCTGTGGGACTAGAAACCCCAGTCCTTCCGGCCCAAGGTTGCTGTCCTCTAGTGGGATTTGAACCCCCGACCTTCCGGCCTGAAGTACCTTGCCCCAACCACTAGGCTACTCCTCCCTATATTATGTCCCTTCCGCTTGGGGGCGGGTTGGCTGGGGGATGTCAGGTCAGTGCCCTGGCAACTGTTAGCTAGGGTGGATCAGGTAGATGTAGATAGATTGTGTTTGGCCTTTGTCAGCTGCTGTCTTGCTGATTTCCAGTTTCTATATTCCTATGTGCCACCTAGGTGACTGCCTAATCCACCCTGTGCCCCAGCTGCCCCCCACTGCATTTCCCACCTGCAGCCCCCTATGCCCCATCGCCATAGTGGCCTTTCATACTTGGGCACTATGCTGTTGCTGCAAATGGAGCACTACTATCACCTTTTTTGGGCTCCCTGCCTACGCTGTACATTGCTGACACCAAAATAGTTTCTCCATCTTGCAAATGTGTGCTAACGCCAGGTTTTCAGTCGCGGTAAGATTCATCCCTTCAGTTCCCCATGTTAGTGTAGAAAGAGCCTCTCCCCGCCCACTCCCTGCCCATTGACCCCTTCTCTCCGTCTTCTCTCCACCCTCTGCGAGATATAACGCGGCCTGTGACATTCCCATGCATTATGTAACGTTAATGCGCCGGAACGTTACCGCAATTTAGTAAACATACCCCTTAGGGACCTTTTTTGCTAAAGCCACTATGCTGTTAACATGTGCTTTCACACATTGGAACTGTGTGCAAGGGCCCATGGGAACTGTTAGGGTGGAGGGCATGATAGCTACTGTGTACTGAAACTCTCATGTTAGGGGATGGAGAGTGCACATGGTGAGCACATTGCATTTAGCGCATGGTGAGCACATTGCATTTAGCGCGGGGGAACATATTTTGTAGTCAATGCTGCCATTAGCATGGGTTCACCTAATGCATTCTCAATAGATGGAGTTAAGTGCACCTGCAGTGATAGTGCTGTGTGTTAGGGTACTCATCCGTGTGTTAATGGTCAGGAACATGATGGCCATTCCCCCAACAGTTATCATGGAGGCTTTGCATCTAACACACCTTGGGGGACATTCTGCCACACGTTTAGTGGGTCTAGACGTCTAATCCGGATGTTCAGACCTCCTAAACACCTGGATTGCGCTGGCAAGAACAGAGCTCCCTGCACGTAGATGTGAGTTGTGCAGAGAGATCTGTTCATGGGTTGGAAGGAGCAAGCCGAAGGAGGAGCGAGGGTGGGCAGTGGGCGGCATCAGGGCCGATTCCGAGGTCAATCCTGTACATCTGGGGTTGGCCATATAAACGGGGGACGTAGTCTACCTTGGAGGTGGAATAAGTCTACCTGGACATCAGGGGAAGCCAGAGCTGTGATACCAAAGGCAGGTAAGGGGGTATAGGGGGATCCCCACAACCCAACCCTGGCTATGGAAGGCCCAATCAGGGGTTGGCCCAGGGGAAAATAGATTTTGGGGTTCGGCCAGTAATCACAGCTCCTGCATGGAGCTGTGGTGGCATGGCAACAGGACACCATGCCACCGCTGCTCCATACTAGCTGGGTAAGTGCTGGGATGTCCAGGGTGCCTGAATCGGGGCACGTCCTGGACGTCCAAGCCTTATGCCACAATTCTGCTCCTGATTTTTGAGCTATCAATGAAAAGGTTGGAGCTAAATTCAAACGAATAGATAATATTCCAAAATGACACCTCAGGAACCTGGCACCTCAGACAGAAAATAGACCAAACAGGTCAGGATCCAGGGTCATACTAAGAGCAATGTGAGTGATGCAGTCGAAAAGGGCACAAGAACAGAAGGGGTGCTAATGTCAATAGTGAGCTTCCAGGAAGCCCCACGAAAAGCAAATTCCTGCACATAGTGGAGGGGGTCCAGGTTTGACAGTTGCACAGGACACATTGCTAGCATGGTATGCTCCCCCTGGTAGGATCAGCATTCATGCACATATCTTATAAAATATGTTCATATGCCAAATCTTTGGGCACATATAGTACATGAAAACCATACCAATATATACTTATATACAGTGGGTTATAAAACACAAAACACAATACAAAAAAGCCCACCAAACAAACCCTTATATACAATTGGAGCATTTGATTGATAAAAATCTAAAGAGGAGGAAAAGACCTCAGTACATACATGCCTCATATACACTTAACACCAACAGGTATTACAATCGCTTATCTCCTTGTGTTGACATCACAAGTAAAAAAAAAAACCCTTGCCATTAATTTTACTAATTTTACAAAATGATTTTTCTTAAAAACAGTTTATTATTTAGCACCAAAAATACAAAAATAATTATTACAACACTCCTTTTTTTATTTATTTCTATCTCAAGTGCACAGAAAAAGGTTTGCTTGTAAAAAAGAAAAGAAAAAGTAAAGACCAGCCATATAAAATTCTCATGCACCAAAAGGGACTAGTTCATTCAAAATCCACAACTTACTTCCAATACCATAGTGATCATTCCACAACTTGATATAGATAGCAATAAAACAAATTGATTACTTATCTCTTTGACAATCCAAAGTCAATATAGAGATAATGAGCATTTATGTGAAGATCTATGTGCAGGGGAAAGGTGGTGTTGGGCTAGACAATGTCCCCAAGAGATATTCTACTGCAGATATAATCAGTGAACTCTCTGAAAGCAAAAGACCTTAAAAAACATTGTAATTAATAGGTAATAATAACATTGAACTTACAGTTGTCCATTGGCAGCTAATATCCACTGAAGTGCAAGCCCTATCTACCCTAAACTTAGCAGTATTCCTATCATTGTCCATAGGCTACTAGTATTCGCTAAAGTGTAATTTCCATCTACCCTTATACTAGGTGGCATCAGCATATACGATTTAAAAGAAACCGTGTTTGATGGTGCCACGCCATGTGATTCACTGAAGGAGCATGCATAAGGAATTTGTGCTCCTTTGCATGTGATGCAGTGTAGGATGAATCCTCCTCCAGGATCAAAGGATTTTAATGGCAAATAGACAGCTATCAGCCATTATGATCAGACTCTTTTCTGAGGGGGTACTGAGAGCAAATGAAGTCTCTGTGGGCAAGTTAACATTACTTTGAGGCTTGTTTACAAAGCCGCAGTAGCGGTTTCTGATCGTTATCGGAGCCGCAGCCCCATTGATTTTAATGGGGCCACGGCTCCGATAACGATCGGAAACCACTACCGCGGCTTTGTAAACAAGCCCCTTTGCTGCAAGATTTGATGACTTAAACCTTGGGATAGAAAGAGAGTTTGCAGACTTACTGATAAATGGGGTCATTTTAGATGTGTTATTCATGATTTCCATGTCTGAAAACATCCAATCAGATGTGTGAATCACATAAATATCCCAAGAGCCATTTTAGAATCTCCTACATTTATATGTTTCCAGCGCAAGCACGTCTATGTTGCATGGGGGCGTGCCATAGGCATGCCAGGGCATTCTCAAAAAGATACATGTGAGTACCCAATTGTAGAATGGCACTGCACATTTGGACCTGGCTGTGGACACGTCTATGTCTATACCCAACTCTGGGCACAAACTGGCATCTCCAAAGTAATTGTTTTATCCTCTACAGAAAAGAGGATAAAGCCCTCTCATTCCCCCAGTAATTTTTGCCACCATTAAAAACATACAGGTAGATAAACAGACATTTTGCCTTGGCTGCTACATCACTGTATGTCTCCTTTTGCAAAATAGCAGGACAGGGCATGTATGCAGCAAGAGAAACAGTCCTGTTCCGGAATACCATACACTTATGTTGCCAGGCCTGCGGCTGCCCATATCAGACATATGCAAGTTTCTAACATCACCTCAAAACCTGCAAGTGTATGGGGTAAAATTCTAAATATCCCTGTGTCTTTTCTATCTGAAGGAGACATTTATCTTTCAGGGTGGAGATGGGCCAGTTTTAGAAAACACTTATATGTGCCCACCATCGCTGCGGCCCCCTCCAATGGAATTTCAGATGTTTTGACTTGGATGTCCTAGATTGTATCTATATGGCCTTTCTAAAATGTGCCTTAAAATGTTTTAATTTCTTTAAGAAACAAAAATTAATTATTTGCTTGTTTAATGAATCTAAAATCATTTTGCCTCAATTTAAAATGTAGTTGTTACAGCTCTAGAACAATAAAAGGGAGGCATTAGATAAGTTAAAAGGTCTAAAATTATTTGGCCTTGGTTAAATTTACTTGTCACAGCCCTAGAAGAGTAAGAGGTAAGTATTAGATAAGTTAAAGGGTTTAACTTCTTTTTACCTTAGTATTCTTTATTGTGATTAACTGCCTTAAACAGAAAGTGCACTTTCCTTTTTATTTCCAAAGGGTGAGAAGCCTGTGATATTGAACTGAAGAGGTGTTCGGAAGGTACAATAGCTGAAAAAAGATACTCTAGCAGACTAATTACAGCGTTAATCATCAAAGCATCTGTTGGAAGCATTTCCCCTAGAAACAAAGAAATAGAAAGGAAGATCCAAAGTATTCTCTTTTCTGAGGCAGTACAGAGAGCAGAAAAAGCCTACTTTGGTAAGTAGCTGCTGGGAAATTTGATGACTTAAATTTTGAGAAAGAAGGGAGTTTATGAGTTTATTGATAAAATCTGTTTTAATTTATTTTAAATTTTAAGTTTTATATTCCACCCAATCCAAATAGTTAAAGTGTATTACATACAGAATTGATATAATTACATTGGAACATTATGTTAAAAGTGAAAAAAAAGTTCAACCATTTGTTTAAAAAAAGTAAAAAAAGTGGCTATTTACAAAATACAATTAAGATACAAGAAAAAGTCAAATAAAAATAAAAGATCTTCAAAAAGGAAACGGGTTTACTTACCGTAATGGGAGTTCTCCGTGGACAGCAGGATAAGTCAGCCACACCCGGTGACATCATCCGACGGCGCCATGGATACGGAAGTGCTCTCCTAGAGCTCAGAAAGGTAAGCCTTTCTGAGCATGTGCTGATTGACTCCATCCCTGGGCCTGCCCCTAACTGGCTCAGTTCGTATCGAGCTTGCGGCCGTCTCCTCGACTGGTAAGGATGTGGCCGGCTTAGAGACAAGGCGGACTGCATGCCTTCGTCGTAGGGGAGGCGAGTGGGAATGTGTGGCTGACTTATCCTGCTGTCCATTGGGAACTCCCGTTACAGGTAAGTAACCCTATTTTCTCCTAGGACAAGCAGGATGAGTCATCCACACCTGGTGACTCAGCAGCACAGCGTAGCTGCTCAAGCTGTGGAAGGTGGAGGTCTGCGGTTCGTCAGGGACAGTCTAAGACACTTAGGATGCAACACGTTTTATTGGGTTGATTATGAGCATCACAACAGTGTAAATAACTACAAGTGGCTCCATGTAGCGTGAATAGGCAGTGAGAACTTAACATCAGTGAGCATAGAACAATCAGCAGTCAACATCAGTAACAAGGAAGGCAAGCCTTCATCTATGAATAGTCTCGTCCGAGGACTGGATTCCTGCAGCTAGCACGGAACGGCCAAACGAGCTATTAGTCAGAGTCAAGAATTCCAGGCAATTATGCCTCTGGAATGTATGGGGCGAGGACCAGGTCACAGCCTTACAGATGTAGTTAAGTGGGATTGCTCTGAGGTTCGCCAGTGTGGCCGCCATGGCCCGTAACTGGTGGATCTGTATGTGCGCTGGGGTGTTTGAACCGGCCTTTGAGTAGCAGTAAGAGAAGCAGGCGGTGAACCACTGTGATAGGGTTCGCTTGTTGACCGGTTGCCCGGGTCTGTTGGGGTCGAATGACACGAAGAGCTGGTTTCCCCGGCAGGTCAACACCATCCAGGCTAGGTATGTGCGCAGTGCATGTACACGGTCCAGGGTGTGGAGGCAACGTTCTTCTGGGTTGTCATGCGGCTCCAGATAGAAGGTAGGTAGCTCGATAGCCTGATTGATATGAAAGGCCGACGCCACTTTCGGCAGGAATTTGGAGTGGGTTCACAGGGATGCATAGCCCAGGTGGAGTGTGGTATAGGGGGGATGCGCCACTAGCGCTTGGAATTCGCTTACCCTCCTAGCAGATGTGATGGCAATAAGGAACAGTGTCTTCCAAGTGACAAACTTGAGTGGTACTTGGTCCAGGGGTTCGGAGGGATCTCTTGTTAGTTGTTTGAGTACTCAATTGCGGTCCCAGGACGGTAATGGCTTGCTGACGGGGGGCCTCAGGTTAGCAAGGCCCTTCATGAAGCATGAGACCAAGGGGTGCACTGAGATGGGTTGTCCTTCTAGGTGGTCATGGAAGGCTGCGATGGCCACCAGATGGACCCTGATGGATGATGTCTGGAGCCCTGTCCGAGAGAGGGAGGAAAGGTATTGGGGGATCTGAGATATGGGGCAGGAGAGGGGGCAGACCCCTGTCGTCTTGCACCAGGCATCAAATCTGTTCCATTTGAGCGCATATGAGCACCGGGTTGAGTCCCTTCAGGCGGCCAGGATGACCTGCTGGACCTCGCCCATGAGATTCATGTTGGATAGGCGTTGCCGTTCAATTTCCAAGCCGTCAGTGCCAGGGCACGAAGGTTGGGATGCATGGTCTTCTCTTTGTCCTGGGAGATGAGGTCCGGGTGCTTGGGGAGGCGTATTGGGGGGTTCCGCGAGAAGCGCTGGAGGAAGGGGAACCACATCTGCCTCGGCCAGAATGGCACAATGAGGATTACCGAGGCCCTGTTGGTGATGATCTTCTGAAGGGTCTTGGAGATAAGTGGCATTGGGGGGTAGGCAGACAGAAGTTTGCGACTCCCCCAGTGCAGGTGGAATGCGTCAGCGACAACCCTCTGGTTTGCCGGGTGTCTGGAACAGAGGTCTGCGCACGTTGTGTTGTTGGGGTGTGCGAAGAGGTCCAATTGTGGCTGGCCCCACTTCAGGAAGAGGGAGGTTGCAATCTCCAGATAGAACTACCATTCGTGGGGCTGCAGCTGGCGGCTGAGTTTGTCTGCCAGGTTGTTGAGTTTTCCAGGAAGGTAAGTGGCTAGGAGGTGGCAATCCCTTGATTGAGCAAAATCCCATATTGTGTGGGCCTCCCTGCAGAGGGGTAGCAAGCCCATGCCACCCTGTATGTTGATGTAGAACATGGCGACTTGGTTGTCTGTCTGCATTAGCACCACCTTGTTGCTCAGCCAGGATTGGAATGCTCGTAGTGCATATCTGATGGCCCTCAATTCTAGCAGGTTGATGTGCAGTCTGCCCTCCTGTGCCATCCACATTCCTTGGGTGCATTCATTGGTGCAGGAGGTGGGCGCCCCAGCCCCGGTTGGAGGCATCCGTGGTGACGATGAGGTTGGGTGGGGGGTCCTTGAAGGCTCTGCTGAGGGAGAGATGCGTCCTGCACGTCCACCAGGCCAGGGAGGTCTGTATTTCCTGGTCTATGACTATCCGTTGAGACATGGCCTGTGTTAACTGGTTGCAGTGGCAATGGAGGTGCTATTGTAGGCCTCTCATGTGGTGTCTGGTGAGCTGGCTGACATATGTAGTCACAGCCATGTGACCCAAGAGGTGCAAGAGTGTTCTGGCAGTCATGTCCTTGGCAGCTGAAATTTGTCGGGCTAGATGTGAGATGTTGTCCACCTTGGCCGACGTAAGGAAGGCTCTTGCTTGGCGGGTGCAGAGAGTTGCACCAATGAAATCCAATGTTTGCGTGGGCTGCAATTGTGATTTCTCGAAGTTGATTAGGTTGCAAGGGTGGAAAGGAGCGAGGTTGTTTGGTGCATTTCCTCACTCACAGCTGGTCTGGAAGGGGCAGCAATCAGCCAGTCGTCCAGGTAGGGAAAGACACAGGAGCTGGATTTCCGGAGGTGAGCAGCAGCCACTGCTATGCATTTGGTGAACACTCTCAGTGCTGAGGAGAGGCCGAATGGGAGCACCTTGAACTGGTAATGGGTGTCCCTGATGCAGAACCATAGAAACTTCCTGTGGGCTGGATGAATATGGATGTAGGCATAGGCATTGTGTAGGTCCAGCGAGGCTAGCTAGTTGTCCTGTTGGATAAGGGTTAGGATGGACCCCAGGGAGTACATCCTGAAGTGTTCTCTGCAGATGAACTTGTTGAGGCGGCGTAGATCGAGGATTGGGCGCATACCGCCAGACTTCTTGGGGACCATGAAGTACCTGGAGTAAAAGCCGCTCCCTGCTTCTTCTTGAGGTACCTGCTCTATTGCCCGGGCATTCAGGAGTGCCTTGATTTCCTGGGACATAGCACTGGCGAGATGGCGAGGTATGCGGGGGTGGGGGAGGGCCCTCTGCAGAGAGGTCATCGTGAAGTGGATGCAGTAGCCTTGGTGTATGATCCGTAGGACCCACTTCTCTGTGGTGATTCTCCACCACACCTCTTTGAAGAAGGTCATGCATCCTCTCACCGGTAGGCATGTGGGAGTTGTCTCATCAAAAAGATGGCTTGCTTTTCCCCGAGGAGGTCGCCACCTGTTTCTATTGTAGGCACTCCTTGGTGCGCGGTTTCTGGTTGTAGGGTTGGTAGGTTGACTGGTAGGAGTAGTAGTTAGGTCTCTTCACTTGCCACCTTTGATGGGGCTGGTACATTTTTGGGGTTGGGGCTTTCGGTAATAGGAGCCCAGAGACTGCAGTGTATCGAAATGTTCTTTCATATTGCTGACAGTCTCCTTTATCTTGGCTCCGAAGAGGTTGTCTCCGATGCAAGGGGCATCTACCAGGCATTCATGCGTGTCCTCTCTCAGGCCTGATGCCCGGATCTAGGCCATGCGCCTTGCTGCAATGGCCATCGCGGCTCCTCAGGAGGCAGCATCAAAGGTGGAGCAGATGAGGTGTTTACCGCATTCGCTCAGGTCTGCCAGAAGGGGTGAGAAAGTAGCCTTGCTTTCATTAGGCAGCTCGTCCAAGGCTTTCTTAAGGCTGTCGAGGATGGTGTCAAGTTAGAGGACCTGCTGGAATTGGTGTGCTGCAATCTTTGCGCTTAGCATGGTGGCTTGGAAGACCTTCTTCCCGTGGTCATCCAGGATCTTGTGGTCCTTGCCTGGTGGAGCATTTGCATTTGTGCGGGAGCTCTTTGCCTGTTTCAGGACAGACTCGACAACAATTGACTGGTGAGGTAATTGAGTCTTGTTGAAGCCAGGTGAGGGCTGGACTTGGTATTTTGAGTCTAGTCTGTGCGACATGGGGGGGGGGAATGGAAGCGGGTGTCAGCCAGTTGCGGTTGAGGGTATCCAGTAGGAGACGATGGATCGGTTTGGAAATTACCAATCTAGGCATGTCCAGGTACTTCAGGAGCCTCAGGACCTCATTCCTAGGGTCTGGGGTGTCCAAAGGGTTGAGGGCAAGCCGTGAGGCGAGTTTCTGTAGATACTTGGTGTATGTCAGGTCTTCCAGAAGTGAAGGCGGGAGGGGTGGTGCAGTGGAAGGTTCTGAGGGCAATTCTCTACTGATGGCCATTGATGAGAGGCTGCATGAAGAGATGCACTTGGCCGCTTCTTCTGCTTCACTCCCCGAGGAGAGAGGCGAGGGTAAGGGCGATCTCCGCGGAGTCAGTTTCCTGAGGCTGAGTTGTCAGCGTGTCTTGTGAGGGAAAGTTTTTAGTTAAGAAACTTTTCCACAGGTCCATCATAGCTGCAGGGGAGCGCTCAGGGTCAAAGGGTGCTCTAGATGATGGGTAGTGATGGGAACATCGCATGTGCCCTCTGGAGTCTTGCTTTTGACTTTTCCGTGGTGCCGAGTAGGAGGTAGGAGATGGTGAGCTGCTGTAGAAATTCCTCTTGTGATGCCTGTGCCTTCTGTGTGTCTCCCTGCTGCTGCTTCTGTAGGAGTTGGTGCTGGCGCAGCTGACCAAACTCTGGTGTCAGTGGGGGGGAAGGATTCACACTGGAGTGGCTGCCCGAGCAGCGTTGAAGTCGGCACTGGGTGGGAGATGAGGGCCTAGCTTGGATGGAGCTGATGCGGTTGGTTTCAGGGCCATCGTGGGTTTTGCCGACATCGTAGCTGGCTTCACCATGGCGATGGCCAATCGTATGCGCCATGGGTGGGTCTTTGTGTGCCATGGGTTGGTCTTTCCTTGCCACACCAATCACAAGCTCAGTGGGTGGGTCCTTCCTTGCAGTGTGAGAGATGGTGCTGGTGAGGGAGGGCTCCTTTCTGCTGCCCGCGGATGCAGAGGATAGGGCAGGAACTGCCGGGACTTGCGGCGGAGAGGCATCAGAGGCATCAGGAGCACAGAGAAGAGGTGCAGGCAGACCGAGGGTGGAGGCCCCAAGAGGCACATCCCGGGTTGCGGCAGAAGAGTTCTTGACAGCAGCCATATTGGGGTTAGCCATGCGGTTGCTTTGTACTGGCCCAGACGGCTGCTTAATTTTCTTCCCCGCAAAAATCAGAGGAGCCGCAAGAGAGAATCGGAGGGTGAGTCCTTCTCGGAAAGGTAATCTTGCAGGACATGACTGCAGGATTAGCGGGCCCGGGGGACATGAGAACACAGTGGGGACAGTCTTCCATGCAATGGTCCTTACCCAGGCAGCATAAGCAGCGGTCATGAGCATCTGTAGAATATATCTTTGAGCAGCGTGGGCATTTTTTGAAACCGGATTTGCTGTTCTTCTCCAGTTTATCTTTGGTTCTTTTTGAAGTTTTTTCTTTATCCATGGTAATGGTTAGTTGGAGAGCTGAAATTTCCATCCGAATGGCAGGGCAGAAGAATAAGAACTGAACCAGGTAAGGGCAGGCCTGGGGGTGGAGGCAATCAGCACGTGCTCAGAAAGGCTTACCTTTCTGAGCTCTAAGAGAGTACTTCCATATCCATGGTGCCATTGGATGACGTCACCAAGTGTGGGTGACTCGTCCTGCTTGTCCTAGGAGAAAAGATATTGCAAAGCAAAAAATTAATTCTTAGCTTGTTTGAAGAGTCCAAAATCGTATTGCCTTAGTTTAATTTAATTATTACAGCCCTAGAAAAGGTTAAAGACTCCTAAATTATTTTGTCCTAGTTCAATTTAATTTTTTCTCACCCACTGTCCCCAACTTCCACCCATACCAGAAACATCTCTTAATTCATAGCCATTTATATCAAATATGAAAGCAAGAGGGAAATTTATCAACACAGGGTATTTTCATCAGCAAGTGATTATTCCTAACCAACAAATTGTTTACAGTTCAGTGAGAAGCAAACACAAAAAAGGCATAAAAAGATACCAAATAATCTTAGACCCTTTATATTAGTTGTGGAATTCCTATTCCCTAGCCAACTTTAAATAACTAAACAACTCACCAATACTAAAATGCAGATAGAAGTTCAGAAGCAAGAAGGGTGCTATCCTGTTTTTGCATTTAGGGGTATGTTTACTAAGGGGCGCTATTTGCACTGCTGTCACGTTATCGGGCGATATCATGTGATAATGGCGCTTTACCGGGCACAAAGGTACCTTAGCGTGCGATAATGCGCGCAGCGGCACAAACGAGAGCTGAAGGCGGAGAAAGGCTCCTGGAGGGCGGAGGAAGGCTCCCCAGGGGCGGAGGAAGGCTCCCCATGGGCGGAGAGAGAGGGTCAATGGGTGGATAGTGGGAGGGGAGAGGCTCCCTGCACACTAACACTGTGGATTCCGGGTCTGAAAACTAACGCCAGTGAAACCCTCGCGTTAGAGCAGATTTAAAGGGAAGAGAAACCATTTCCGTCAGCAATGTACAGCAAAGCCAGGGAAACCTACAAAAAGTGATAAGTGTGATACATGTGCATGTAACAAAAGGTCAAATAAACATTGAAAAGGACCTGAACAAAATGTAAAAAAACCATAACCAAGCTGGTCAATAGTGATATTAATGGGAAACATCAAAAAACACTACCAAGAAAGCTCCAAAAAAAAGATATTAATTTTGGAATGGTCTATGCTCTGTCCCCATACAAGGTGAATGATACCACAGTGAAATAGCGCTGATCAGGGTTTCCCCTTGTTATTGGACAGGTTTACTATGGCATGCACATGTTTCACAACAGCAGGGTGGGCATGTCAGAATGGGCAACTGGACAGATGCTGGAAAAGGGGATACAGAAGGCTGCAGGTGGCACATGCTGTGGTGCAGCTGGGCCACAGTGCGGACTAGGGTGATGCCCAGGTGGCCCATAGGAATACTGAAACAGTAGAGCAGCCAGACAGAAACTGATGAGGGCCCAACATGTGCACGAGTGTGTTACCCACAGTGTCACAGGGGATAGTACCCAGCAGGTACCCCCAAGGGCACAGAACATTGGCAGGCGGTGCTGGGGGGAAGCGTGGACATCTATGCAGGCAACCCTACCCCAGAACCCGCACCATAGGCAGCCACTGGCCTGAGACTGTGCACCACCAGCACCACCAGCAGAAGGGCATGTCAGCATGGTGGCGGAGGGGTATTGGTGGTGGAGGGGGCAGTGGCTGCTGCCCACAGCAGACCGTGGCCTAGCCCTGTTTAGGTGGGTGCCATGCACTGCAACAGACAGGCTCTGTCTGACAAACAGTCATGGTATCCACAGGGAATGAACCATTCCTATGGCAACATTGTGGTGCAGTACACACAGCCAGTGTGTTCTGGAGCAGAAGGTCACAGGTTCAAGTTCCAGCTGTGGCTCCTGCCAACCCAGTCCCCATATTTTACACACTACTAAACCGTGGTAATAAAGACGGAACCTTTACTGCAGATAACATAAACATGCCTCAAACACCTATATTTTACCCTACAGAGCACAGACACCATAAACATGTGCATTACCTAGAGCAGACCGTGGCCTAGCCCTGTTTAGGTGGGTGCCGTGCACTGCAACAGACAGGCTCTGTCTGACAAACAGTCATGGTATCCCCAGGGAATGAACCATTCCTGTGGCAACATTGTGGTGCAGTACACACAGCCAGTGTGTTCTGGAGCAGAAGGTCACAGGTTCAAGTTCCAGCTGTGGTTCCTGCCAACCCAGTCCCCATATATTACCCACTACTAAACCGTGGTAATAAAGATGGAACCTTTATTGCAGATAACATAAACATGCCTCAAACACCTATATTTTACCCTACAGAGCACAGACACCATAAACATGTGCATTACCTAGAGCAGAGTCTCCCAAATGCAGTCCTGGAGGGCCAAACACCATTCAGGTTCCATGCTGTCTCTAATAAAGATGCCTGTGCTGCATGTCTATATGCCGCCCCCATGGTATGCAGATGTATCTCATGCATATTCATTAGGGACAGCATGAAAACGCAAACAGGGTTTGGCCC
This sequence comes from Ichthyophis bannanicus, assembly GCA_033557465.1. Classification (NCBI taxonomy): domain Eukaryota; kingdom Metazoa; phylum Chordata; class Amphibia; order Gymnophiona; family Ichthyophiidae; genus Ichthyophis; species Ichthyophis bannanicus. The sequence continues at coordinate 182,615,641 of CM066038.1, read as the reverse complement.
ACCAGGACTGGAGTTGGGAACCTCTGCCCTAGAGCAGCGGCCAACAGGGGCAGAAACACCCGCACCCACAGGCTCCATTATCCAAAGCCTCCTGGAGAGGCAGGATGTTGGGCCCTGCGTGCATCTCCCAATACTAGTACTTGCATACCTTAGCAATGCCACCCTAAACCTGGGAATACGGTACACATATATCAAAAGGTTGCTATGATTACTGGCAGAAAGCATTTCCTAAGTTAAGCACAATCTGCTCATTGAGCTGTATCATACCAACCTCTCTGATGTCTGTGGAGTGTGTTTCAGGTCTGGTGTCTGACAGTGTTCACCACCCCGGGGAGTGACCCCAACAGTATTGCGTACCATAGCCATGCCTGCACTGTGCCCAGGACTGGTGCGGTGGCCAGGGCTGCCAAAAGCCTCTATAGTTGCACAATGCTGGCATAGGTGTGGGAGTGTGTGTCTGTCTATCCAGTGTATGGTGGCTGCCAACACCTTACTCAGCCCATACTGCTTGCACTATTGCCAGTGTTAGCCTGCCAATGTGCATAATGAGGAGCAAGGTACTGTGGGTATAGCCTGGACAGTGTGGCCTGGCCTGGATGCATCTGCACAGGGCATAGGGCAATGGCTCAGACATTGTAGTGCCCGGCCACAACCTGCATGGACAGGGTGGCCACAGCATGTCCTGCTGGGAGGTCACTCTCACCCTGACTGAGCAGTGACCATGGCATGGCTAGGTTCCCCCATAGTGCTATATTGTATTTCTCTCAAGTGATATATATGGGTTCTCTTTTTTGGGGCCTAATCACTGATTTATTTGCTTGGTGAGTGTGCTCACATCCCTGTTTTGGGTACACACATTTTCTCCAGGAACATGCACTATGGACTAGCTAGCAGACTGTCTGCAGTTAGTATGTGTATGGCTGGAACACCTTGCAGGGTGCAGTGGCTGGAGAATGTCAGATAGTGGTGGGAGGCAGCTGAGCATTTCCAGGCCTACTGTCTGTCTGCTCTTGCTTTATGGATGTGTACATATCTGCATTGACTGCCCTGTAGGGTGTCTGTTCCCAGCAGAACTGGGGTTGATGGTCCCCCTCTACTGCCACCATTGCAAGGATGTGGATGTGGATGTGGATCTGTTGGTGGGAGATCCCGTCCCCCACCCTGTGCCCCAGAGGGAAGGTTGGGTGGTACTACATAATCCACCTATGGGTCCAAATACCCACCTCTCCCCTTACACCCACACAGGATATGCACTATTCTGGGTGCATCATAGTCCACAAGGGTGACCTGCAGAATAGCCAACTCAGCTAAGCCAGGTGCTGTCGACATGGTGCTGGATGCTCCACCTCACCCTCAGGGTGAGCACAGTACCCACACAATGTGGCGGTCTGTAGCTACTCTGTGCCAGTAACACACACGGTCAGTTCCCCCTATCAGGCCGAGGTGCTGTGGGGGTTCATACCCCATCTTGTGATCATCTGTAGACTGCTGATGTGCATGTGCAGTGCATCATGGGTATGGGTGGGTTAACCCTAGCCTGGTAACCACAGCAGACAATTTGTGTGGTGACCTGCAGTTCCTCTGTAGCCAGCCAGGGGTACATTAGTAGCCCACTGGTTACTTCACTGCCTGTGGAGCCAGAGGTCATTGGTTTTATCCCACAGTGGGGTTATTTGATAGGGCTGTCCAAGGCATTGTCTATATTTAATGTAAATTAGTGCTGCCATCAAAAACACCCTCATAGTGCTGTAACCTTAAGGTGCCCCATAAAGTGCCTTATAAGGTGCCTTATAAAGCGCCCTATAAGGTGCCCTATAAAGCGCCTTATAAGGCACCCTATGAAGCACCTTATAAGGTGCCCTATAGGGGACATTATAGGGTGCCTTGGCGGACAGTGCACTTTATAATGTGCCCTCTGGAGTGCCTTATAGGGTGCCTTATGCGTCACCTTAGGTTACGGAACTGGCAGCACTAATTAAAATAAAAATAAAATGCCTCACAAAGCACAAAGCACTGCTTAAACGTGAAGGGTAATGCCTCAGCCAGCCTTATTTATTGTCAATGCACAAACCGGTAGGCCACACCACCAACGTGAGGTCATTAGCAAAGACTGCATACAAGAATACTGCAGGGCATCACACAAGAAGCCTGCTGGCTGCCAGGATAGGCAAACCTCCAACAGTAACCATGATGAAATGCACATGCAGATCTGGTGTGTACAGATCAGATCACAGTCTGTAATTGGGACCAGAGCCACATATAACTACATGCACACACACAATGAAATGTTATGCAGTGGACACAGCATGCAAAAGAGGAAAGAACCTAAACCCAAAGGACGGCAGGGGATGCTCTGTGGAGCAGGGCAAAATTTGGAACAGAACAGGAGAGGATTGAACCTGCAAACAGGTGTGCCACAGACCAGCTAAACTGCAGCAATGCCAATCCCCCAAGCAGACTGCCATTTAAATGCTATAAAGAAAGAGACATATGTAACAGCTAATATGTGATGGATAGGCAGCAGAGAGGGCACACTTTGGTGCACAGTGAAGAGATGGAAGGGTGTGTGCATAGGTGATGAACCTGCAGGTACCTAATGGTCATGTTAGCACAACAGAAAAAAAAAGTAAACCCCATATGGGGATCAAACCTGCAACCTATGGTGTCGTAACACATGTCCGTAACCACTATCCCAAACAACCACAATGAGTGCAATGCAATGCAAAAATAGTATCTCAAAGGGAAGGTGTGTATGAGAACCTGTAACACCCAGTGATGTGGCAAACGGCTGGCAGATAGACAGCTGACACCATACAAGGATGTGAGCACAGGTGGGCCATGTACATGACCAGGAAATAATTAAATACAAGTGTCAGTGTGATCAAGCAGCAGCAGAGACAAATGTATGTCAAACACATATTTTTATTTTGGTTAACCATCACAGATAGTGTAGATACTGTCATGATAATATCAAGGTGAGTGGATCCCAGGTGAAAAATGGAAAACACATTTTGCAGGGCAGCAACCCACATCTTACAGAAAGGTCACTGGCCCATCTACAAATGATGGGCAGGAGAGATAATGTGCATCAGGTGCATGGTGTGCAGTATGCATTAGGCCCCCACACCCCACATGCTGCTGCATGCCACAAATGTGTTAGTTACATATGTGTGCATATAGACAGTAGGCAGTGCATGATGAAGGCCCAACACACATCAATCATGATCTGTTCCTTAAAACATATCTTTCTGGCAACACAGGAGGCACACAAATGAAAAAGCATATGTTGTTAAAATTTTGAAAGTTTAGACACACATGTCAAAATTTATGTTACAGCTGTCAATAATGCCTGATATAGGAATCAAAGCTGCAACAATGTAACCCTAAACTATCGTCAAATGCACAATGAGGATATGCTAACAGGTAGCAGAGGCACATGAACACAGAGAATTCAAAAGAAACTATCTGCAGAAACATGAAGGTCCCCCTGCACTGGTTGGTGTGGATACAGTGTCCTTACACATATATCACGGTACATGGAATGCACAAATGAAGGAAGAAAATGGACACTCACACTGCCACACTCCAAATATAATGGGGCAATGTGAGTGTCGTCACCTCAGGGAATAAATAGGACTGCACAGACATGCAATGCTAGGTGTGTAAATCAATGCAGAGCGTCACGTCTGTACAGTAAACAGACACAATAACTTGCATATAGAGATGGAAAGAAAGGTCAATCATGTTACAGTAAGCCACACAGAAGCCATATTGCAACCTGCTGTGTTGCACCAACATTGTCAGTCACATTCACATGCACTGTGTATGTTGAAACATGATACAGTGATGCCACACATGCACTGTAACAACCTTGGTGATTGCTAACAGCAATCCAAGATGCTGGTGTGCAGTAAAGTGGTGTCATGGCAAAACTGTCATCTCCAAGTGGAGGCTAGGTGGACATGGACAAGAGGATCTCTCCAGTGTTCCCCGTGTGCCACACACATGGCTGTATGCACTGAAGTGTGTATGGCAAACAACAAGGGTCCATACTCTGTCTGTCCCCTTCCTCACCTCTCTTTTGCTGTAAAAAATGTGGGGCAGAATTATCTCCTCCCTACCATGTCCCTGCTTGGCTGTAAGGATGCAGTACTATCCTGTGTCCCCCATATTGCTCCCAATGCCCCTTCAGTGTGTGATCTGATGTCTCAATGTCGTCTGCTACATCGCTGTCAGTTCCTGTAACACAGGGAAATATGCAGGGGCTCCATCCTTATCCTCTGTCCATATACATTTTCCTGGTGTGTATATCTCATACCTTGACTTGCATTAACAGCTGTGTGCTGATGTGTTCCAAATATATCTCTCCACGCCTGAGTTATGTCTTCCAAACCACACCTCGATGTTCAGTTGCCACCTGACATTGATGGCTGCATGTCATCCCACTGTGTGTAAGTGTTAATTGCAAAGCATGGATATCCTATATGTGCACCTAAACCCTCCCCTCCCATCAGAGCGTCTTCGTGTGTGTGTCCAAAACTTCCTCTCTCTAGGGTCCACAATGTAGGTGTTGTTTTGGACTGCACTCTCCTCCTCTACACACATACCCAGCTTGTAGTTGAGGCTTGTGGTTTATGTCTAGTTATCATAAGCTATATCTCCCCAGTACTCCCTGAAAACACAACTAAAACCCAAATCCCTCCACCCCCTAATCAGCTCCTGGCTTGCCTACTGTACACCTTGCTGATCTGGCCTACTGCTACACCTTGCTGATATGGCCTTGAATCATCCCTGTTTGCCTGCAAAGATGCAACACTGCACTGCATGGCTATTCTACAGCCACACACATAATGGCACTAATACTCCCCCTGTCAGGACACCTCACAGGTTTCCTATCCATTTCCGCATCCATGTCAAGGCTACGTGCTGACATATACATACAGGCACACTGTGGTGTTGCAGTAACCTCCCCTACTGATCTCAAATACCAGTAATCAAGCTACTACCCATCATGTATATAGTGCTACATATCACATGTAGCACTATACAAAAACAACAAACACACAGTCCCTGCTCATCAGAGCATACCAACCACACAATCAGCTCAAATTACAAATTGTTAAACACACACATCTAGACAACTGGCCCCATCTATGGTCTGCTCTCCTACTGTTTACTCCATACTACACGCCTTTCACCTTGCTGCACCCAAAGCATCAAACTAACTACCTGTGGCTGTACAGCAGCTCCTATCCCAATCAGCCACACATCAGGTATGTCAGTGTAACACCTTCCACAAGCCTAAAAATACAGACACACATAATCCACCTCCACCAGCTGTTGTGGCCTGCTCACATCTTCTGCATTTCAGTCATAACTAGATTGTAAGCTGGGATGGCCAGACAGTGTCTGTTACATGTCAGTGCAGTGTTGCATCTTACTGATATTGGTATACAGATGTTAACTAGTGGTAGCAGTACACACATATTGAAAGAAATGTAGGTGGCAACATATGCAGTACTTACATGAGAAGACCTCCTCATTCAGTTGCCGCCTGACTGCTGTGCCCTCATGTGTGTCACCACGGGCACATACAGGAGGGCACATAGGATCATCCTCGAGATCCTCATTAATTTGGACAGGGATATGGTGCCTGAGAGCAATGTTGTGCAGGATGCAACAGGCTATAATGATCTCTGCTACAGTCTGCGGTCTGTATTGTAAGGCCCCGCCTGTCCTATCCAGACACCTGAAGCGACTCTTTAAAATTCCAAAGGTGCGCTCTCTGACAGAGCGGCTGGAGGCATGGGCCTCATTGTAACTCCTCTCTGCACGTGTCCGTGGCTGATGCATGGGGGTCAGCAACCAGAGGCGACACCCATATCCTGCATCACCTGCAGAAAGAAATGGAGAACGTTAAAGCAGGAGCCCATGCCCACATAAATGGACAGGTATGTACGTGCAAACCAAATGCATGACACATCCTGACATATACATATAACAGCACATGATGGGACACCACAACTATGCATCAGCGTGTGAAGTTATGATACACAAAACAAGGGGTAGGTGTACGGATTGCCATCAACATAATCTGTAAGCACAACACAAATGCTACCGTCCATTCTACCATCATCACACACCACCATAGCAAGGTAGAACTGGAGGGCACCCCCCCCCCCAACGTTAGATCACACACAGACAGATGAGACACACACACATGTCAGAGATGAGAAATACACACCCAGCAATATACAGTCCTCATACTGTCCAGCCTCAAATTGTCTGAATAGTGCCGAGTGATGCAGGATATAGGAGTCATGGGTGGACCCTGCAAACCTAGGGACCACATTCAGAATATGCATATTTGCATCACATACAACCTGAACATTCAGGGAATGATAGTGTTTGCGGTTGCTGAACACTACCTTCCTGTCTCCAGGCGGGACCAGGGCAACATGTGTACAATCAATAGCTTCCATCACGTGTGGTATCCTGGCTAACGCCTCAAAGGCCTGGTTCAGGGTCCTCCACTGTTGCCTAGTGTTGGGAATGGCAATGTAATTCCCCACCCGGCTGATCATGGCATGCAGTACCTGGTGGAGACAGCGTGAGAAGGTGGGGCTGCTCATGCCACCCACTGTGGCCACAGATGACTGGAAACAGCCAGAGGCAAAGAAATGTTGGGCACCAAGGAGCTTGACCAAACCCGGTATGGCATGTGACAGACCAGTCAGGGGCTCGAGGTCTGGTCTTAGATCCTCATAGAGCTCTCTAATAGCCCCCGTGCTCAGGCGGTAGAGGGAGATGACCTGGTCCTCACGCATGCCCTGGAGCTGGGCCCTGGGCCTGTAGAGGCGAGGCTGGCGAGCCTGCACCTCTGCACATCTCCTGCGCTGTGCCCGCACAGCCCCTGCCTGGCCTGCCCCCACAGCTGCAGGTCTGTGTTGCAGTGGGACTACACCCATGCCCTGTGCCTCAGTCCCATGTACACCATCTCCCCTGTCAGGCAACCGCAGCCCCTGCTCTCCTCCCACTGCAAATGCAGCAGACACAAAGGCCGCCATTAACTCCACCTGACCAACACCTCTAACTCACTCAAACACAGACACTCACTTCACTAACCAAGCCACACACCTTTCCCACCACAAACAAACCCAGCCACACAATACAACCGCCACTCACAAACCCAGCCACACTCCACGATACCAAATTTTAACACTCAACCAGGTCTAAAAACGAATACCATATGAAACAAGCCCAGTAGTAATCAAAGGGAAAAACCACCAATAAGTGTCACTCTTTTTTTGTCGGAAAGATCGTCAAAGTGTCAAGGACTTCACCTCACACCACCGCGATAGTTCCTTCTTATTAGAAAACCTTAAAAAATGGTTTGAAATACGTTTTGTATAAATTTTTTTCATAGTCACTTAGCTGCCACTTAGCTGTAGAAAGCTGCTATTAATCTTCCGACCCATTGGTCATGTAACGACTACGAAGGACGACGTGTCACGTTTCGGGGAACCACTTGTCATCCCCTGCCTCAGGTCCAGTCGTCAGGTTTCAGATTATGCCAGCTTCACATTGATGCAAGCCCAAAAAACAGCGGTTTTTATAGAGGCAACTTCCGCTACTGCAATGATGCACTGAAAAAGCCCCAATCCCAGGGGTTATTGAAAAACCAATCAAATCACAAGTGGGAGGAGCCACCAATCAGGCCCTGCCCTCCGGTTTGATCGTAATTGACAGTTAAAAGACCTAACGAACGGTGTGCCAATCTAATTGAGAATTAAGGCCATCAGGATGAACAGATTTTAATCTAAAAATCCACCTTTGCTCCAAGTTCTGTAACTGTTGTACTCTGTTACCACCCCGAGGATTAGGTGGGACAAGATCCAACACCCGCCAGTGAAGATCCCCAAAAGCATGGGAAAAAGTGCAACAATGGTCAACCAAAGGAGCCGTCATTGTCTGTGTCCGAAGTCGCGGGGCATGTTCGCCTAATCGGATCTTAAAAGGGCGTAGTCGTTACATGACCAATGGGTCGGAAGATTAATAGCAGCTTTCTACAGCTAAGTGGCAGCTAAGTGACTATGAAAAAAAATTATACAAAACGTATTTCAAACCATTTTTAAGGTTTTCTAATAAAAAGTAACGATCGCGGTGGTGTGAGGTGAAGTCCTTGACACTTTGACGATCTTTCCGACAAAAAATGAGTGACACTTATTGGTGGTTTTTCCCTTTGATTACTACTGGGCTTGTTTCATATGACACTCCACGATACACCTGCTTCTGACTCTCTCCTTGCTTCTCCGACAACACACGCCTTCTCTCCCTCACCTACACAAACCCCTCAATGTGATCCAGTTGTGCAGGTGTAGTTATAGGGTTTTCTTACGTTTCGCGTTGCGCATGCGCAGTGGTGCAAGCATGGCGGCTGTGTGTGTTGCGCATGCACTGCGGAGACATGGTAAATGCGCTGTGCGTGGAGTGTGCTGTGCGTGAGTGTGAGACATGCGCATGTGCTGCGTCTTGTTATACGCATGCGCCGTGCCTCACACGCACACACAGCATGTGTGTAATGGTGTCCCATGCACGCACATTCCGCATCTCAGCGGCACATGTGCAATGCGTGCAGACACCATGCTAGTGTTGCTGCGCATGCGCAACGCGTGCAACATAAAAACACCCTATAAATATACCTGCACACCTAGATTATGTTGAGGGGTTTGTGTAGGCGAGGTAGAGAAAGTGTGTGTTGTCGAAGAAGCAAGGAGAGAGTCAGAAGCAGGTGTATTGTGGAGTGTGGCTGGGTTTGTGAGTGGTGGTGGAGAGTGTCAGAGGCAGGTTTGTTGTGGAGAGGTTTTTGGCTAAGCAGGGGAGAGAGTGAGGGGGAGGTGAGGAGCAGGTGAGAGAGACACGAGCTGAGCTGAGGAGCAGACAGCAGGGAGAGGAGGGGTGGGGCCAGAAGCAGGTGTGAGGCTGAACTGAGGGGCAAAGGAGCAGGTATGTGTGACAGGGAGGGAGAGGGCACAGAGGGCAGGGAGATGGAGAGACAGGACATGGCAGGAGTGGAGGAGGGGGGGCACCTGTTCAGCAGGACCCAGAGCCGCAGGGAGTGTTGGGCCTGTGGTGGTGGCTGCAGGCCCATCAGGTGTGTCCCAGCCCACACAGGGGCCACCCAGCGCCAAAAGAAGGTGCATACCTGTGCCATCTGAGAAAAGGAGGACTGTTAGGTTCAGCCAGCAGGAGAACCACGTCCTGCTGGCCAGTGTTCTGGAGAGGTATGATGTGCTGTACCACTGTGGGCACACGGATACAAGTGTGGGTGGAGATCCAGGAGGCCATAGCCCAGGCAGGGCGGCCGTCCAGGGATCTTGATAGCCTTAGAAAAAGGTTTAATGATATAAAGCAGGGTGTCCGTGCCCACATAGTGGCTGTGAGGCAACATGCCATGGGCACTGGAGGAGGTGGTCCCTTTGCCCCACTCTGACACCCCTGGAGCAGGAACTGGCAGACCGTCTGGGCCCCATCTACCTGCAAGGGCTGCCGGAAGCGCTGGACACTGCCCATCCACAGGCAGGTAGGTCAGAGATATGCTACACATGTAAACCACACGGCCCAGTACATGCCTGCCATGGATGGGAAGGTGGGGGGGGGGCTATGTCTTGAGAACACGTGTGCCCTAACACAGGCAACTGGGGTCCACATATCGAGAAAAACATGGCTGTGTAGGTACAGGGTGGGTGTGACAAGTACCTGGGGCTGCTTGCACGACAGCCTCAGTCCTGGACATTTTACAGCACTGCACAGGTGTAGATATTTGACCTGTGCTAACTCATCCTTGCTGTGTACCTTGTTCTACCCCCCAGGTGACATCCAGGCCATGGGGCATATGAGGAGGGGGATGTGCCAGCTCCAGGGAATGCCGAGGGGCTAGAGGCCGCCGAGTCTGGGGATGCGGACAGCACTGTTGGGGAGACCCCAGGAAACATTGTGCTGCCCCAGGCAAAGTACTGGGCGGAGGATGCCAACGCATAAGTAGGGGCCAGTAACAGCAGCATACGGGCTGTGGAGGACACAGAGTCGGAAGGGAGTCCCCACACGATGCAGGCACCAGGAACATCACACCCCCAACGCACCAACATGGATATCATCCTTGCAGAGCTGCGGGCTCATACTGCCTCTGCAAAGCATGATGCGGAAGGTGGGTAACAGAATACACATCAAGCCCCCTGTGGGTTGACGGAACATCCAGAATGAGATTCCATGTGCCCCCTAATATTAGGACACCATAGCACATAGTTCTGTATGTGTAGTGGGGGTGGGTGCCATGTGCACTCCCCCCCTTGTATCATGTGCCATCTGGTATCATCATGCTAATGAGCTCATACATCCGCCTACTATTCACCACAAAATACCCCATGGAGACGTACATTGGTACACACCTACCCCAGATCACCTATACAGCTTATCCGTTGGATCCATCTCCCTGGGTAGTGGTACATAGCAAAGTTAGTCAGGGTACTCAGTACTGTGCGTCAGGTTTAGAGTGAACAGAGCCCCCTAGATATCTATCTGTGTGCCATGAATTCCCACATTATCCAACCTATCCCATACGACCAGTGCGCAGATACAGCAGTGACACACTGAAGTGCAACACAGTACCATGTGTCATATATGTGATCACTGCAACCCCCTGTAGGATCATTTCCTGGCCTGTGGATGGATCATGGGACACACAGATGTAAACATGGTACTGCATTGCTAGCCGTCGCATACATGAGTGGTCTGCGGACTGGTCTGTTGGGATACGCCATACATTTGCATGAGTCACGGTGGGGGGGGGGTGCAACACATGTCTCACACATCACCTTGTGTCTCACCCACAGCCACTCGTCAGGTTCTGATGGGCATTCAGGAGAGGATGGACCGGATGCATGCCACAGCTGAGGTGATGGCAGTGGTACTACTGCGGATTACAGATGCTCAGGAGGCCATGGCTGGGCATTCGCAGCAGCCAGTCACAGCCCCAGAGGCAGCACCAGCTGAACCACAACAATGGGGTTGCATGGGCCATGGTCGCCATGGATGTGGGCGCCCACGCAGGTCCTGATTGGGGGGATTGGGTCACTGTGTGAAAATAAAGGAGACAAAACCTGATTATACCTATGTGCCCGTTTCCAGTTTTTGACACTGTACTCCCCTGAGTACGCTGTCCCCCATATTGTCAACATGGTCACATGTGCCTCCCCAGCTCCCTTAGGGGTGTGGCATATACACTACCACCAATCAACGCACAGACCTTATACCATGCCCTGTGTGCCAGGAACCATGCCATGTGCACCCTTCCACCTATGCGTGGGGGTATATCATACCTCTCCAGTTAAGCAGTAATATGTATATGGTGGTACATGTATGTTTTACAGATCAGTCAGTCTCTCACACCCCATATCCTCTCCAGTGCCCCACCCACATGTGTGCCATTCCCTCTGACCCACACCAGAGCCTACGTGGCTGTTTAGCTGTAAATGTTTGTGTAAGACACAGGCAAAGATAGATAGATAGCTACAGTCAGTTGTTTACTCTCCCCTGTGCCTGTAGTGAGCCTCTGCTCCCCCTCCAGACCAATATGCACCTGTCTTGACCTCACTAGCTATCTCCCTGGGCAGCTCCTGGGTACAGCAGTCCATCTCATCCTTCCTGCCACATACCTGCTTCTGGCCGTCCCCACTATTCCCCTACAAGCATGGTGCATCAGATATGGTGCCCACACATCACAGGCAGCATGCTGTGACCACAGCTGTTGGGACACACTGCACATTGGTACATCACAGGGGCACCATGGGACACAGATGCCTACGCACATGGGCAGCCCCCACAACTGCGTGTGGAGATGGTCCATGTATGTTACCTATGTCTACCACACATACACATAGGGATCTACACACATGTCCCATGCTCACGTAAACAGTCTGTAAGGGAGACACATGACCATTGTGATGTAGTAACAAAACTGTATTTAAAAACATATATACAAGATGTAGCATATACAAAATCCCCCATATTGGGTCCCGGGAGACAGGACAGCACAGGCACATGTGTGGGCACCACCGGGACCCTCACCAGCTCCTGGGACACCCATCAGGGGATGACTGTAGAGATGCAGTGCCCCTACCCACCACACGCTGTATCTCGGCAGCCATCCACTGATGGAACCTGCCAGCCACCAGAAGGTGCGGTCCTGGGCCCGCAGGTGTTGCACCACTCCTTCCATTGCCACATACAGGTCCTGAGGTACCAACGAAGAGCACTATTCCACGTGCCAAGACAAAGACCAACCAAAACCGTGGATTGCAATGGAAGAACTATTTATTCAATAAAAATCAGCCAGGCCCGACACAGGCCGTGTTTCGCAACACCTTCCTCAGGGGCTAATTGGCTAAACACACAAACATTAATAAAAATAAAAGAATATGATGATTACATTCATAATATAAATAATATAAAAAGGATTAAGAAAATCGTCAGTATTCATAAGATAATTAGCAGAAATCAAAAATAAATATGGACAACAAGAATAAATTATAAATTACTTAAAAAAGTACATATAAACAATAGTACGGAAATATAAATAAAACACAATGAATTAAAACCATATATAATACAATGAATGTGTCATAAATATATCATAAAAATCATGTAAACATTCATAAATACACATATTTATAACAATCAATAAATGAATAATGATAAATTAAAAAATAATAAATAATGAAAAATGATACATCATAATTAAAACATTGTATGAAAGACTCAAGGAAACTACAGGAGTGTGACAACAAAATAGCAGGGGCACCAAAAAAGAAAGATTACTATGCCAGGTTAAGGATACATTAGATGAAAAAGCTAAATAAATAAATATCCAAACACATTAGATATATAAAAAATTGTCGCGTCCCCTTTGCTGTGGTTGACGCGTTCCGTGTTGTATACATACTTCGGGTAAGTGCAATTCAATCCCTCGGTCACATATTTTTTAAAAGTATTATTTTCAGCTCAGCGCACTGAATTTCGGCTATGAGTCATGAGATGATTCCATTGCAACACCCTTTCTTTTAGGAGAAAACACTTTTAAAGATAGAATAGGTGCCAGTTACGTGAAGAAGGTTTTTATTGAATCCTTCTTCATATGTTCAAGACAAAATGCTTGGGTATAGTGGGCACCTCAGACATGAGGTTGTGCATACATTTGACTACCTGCTCTTAGCTGTTTATTGCCTTTTTAAACAAGTGTTTCACACTTATTAATTTTTTGGTTTTCTACAGGGTACTTATATAAAATTAAGGACAGTTAAGTTATAGATCTCTTATAGGTGGAGTATGTCCTAGTTCGGGTTATGGAACACATTTATAGTGTTATACAGTGTTTACAGTTGCACTAATTTTTAGGAGAGATTCTTGGTCCGTCATGTATTGCAGTAACCGGGTACGGCGCACTAGTCGCCTCTCGCCCCGCTTCCCCCCCCTCCCCCTCTTTATTTCCAACATTATGCAATAACAACAAAACACTTGTTCTGGAATTAAACTGGTCGCAGCTTTATTAGCCTTTCAACAATAACTGAACAATATTTGTAACCAACAACCTTAACCCCCGCCTCCCCCGCAGATCAAGCCCTCACCAGCCATATCAGTAGCAAGGTGACGCTGTCTCCACTTCCGCCGGGCCCAAACCCTGGCTATTTTCTTATTCCTCCCTCTTCCGGCTTCACCATATCATTAGCAAAAGCCCGAGGGATTGTCCAGGTCGGGGGTACCCCACCCCTGCCCTAAGGATTGCCTCCGGCTCCGGACCCCGGAAACCTCCGGGATCCCGCCACCCCCCCAGCTGCAACACCCCAAACACCAGGTCCCTCAGACCCACACAAGGGTGGGCGGGCGGGAGCAACCGTCGCCTCAGACCGCCGCTCCGAAAGGACCGACTGTGCTCCGCACCACACCCCCTGCCGAAGCCTTTAGTAAATGATTGGCACCCGCGTCGTCAACACACCAGCGGGAGCCAATCATTTCAAAGCCTGCCCTTCTGCCGCCGACAGCTGCATGCAGCCGACCAGCCAGGCGCGCGCGACAGGCGCCCCACCGGTTAAGTTCGGCCGCCCGCACGAGGCTCCGCGGCCTTCGTGTAACCGGGTATGGCGCACTAGTCGCCTCTCGCCCCGCTTCTCCCCCCTCCCCCTCTTTATTTCCAACCTTATGCAATAACAACAAAACACTTGTTCTGGAATTAAACTGGTCACAGCTTTATTAGCCTTTCAACAATAACTGAACAATATTTGTAACCAACAACCTTAAACCCCCCCTCCCCCACAGATCAAGCCCTCACCAACCATATCAGTAGCAAGGTGACGCCGTCTCCCCTTCCGCCGGGCCCAAACCCCGGCTATTTTCTTATTCCTCCCTCTTCCGGCTTCGCCATATCATTAGCAAAAGCCCAAGGGATTGTCCAGGTCGGGGGTACCCCACCCCCGCCCTAAGGATTGCCTCCGGCTCCGGACCCCGGAAACCTCCGGGATCCCGCCAACGGCTCAGGACACCTCAACCTGACCCGCCCCCCAAGGCTAAGCTGCGACCAGTCCTGCTTTCCCTCAGAATATCCTCCAAGGCCTCCTGCGAATCGTTTAGGAGTAAGTCCATCCCCACCGGGGACAGATGTACCCCATCCTGTCGGTACAATCCCGCACAGGCAACCTCCGCCCAGGGATGGAAAATCTGACACCCCCCACACTCCCCCACCCATCGACCAATCTGTCGATTGATTTTTGTTAACCCTCTGGACCAGCGCCGCTGGCCCCAGGAAGCAGGCCTTGGAATGATATCCGACCAGACGAGAACCACGTCCGGAAACATAATTAACAACTCTCCAAAATTGTGCTGAGCTGCATGTATCAACTGACGACAAGTCCAAGCCCCCAAATCGTTGCCCCCTAGATGAATCAAGATGATGTCAGGTGTCCCTTGCTGACGCTCGTGGTGCCGAAGCAAAGGCAAGAGCTGAATCCACCATAGGCCGCGCTCGCCCAGCCATGAAACGGTCACCAAGGAAGTTGCCAAGCCGAGGTTCAGGCCTACGGGCCGTGTTGCTGCTCGCCGACCGGCCCAGTAAACAAAGGAGTGGCCAATCAACCAACAGCTACAGGATCCCGATCCCACGTCTGCAAAACAAAATAAAACAGTTAGCCGCTCCCCATCCCTTAAAGCCGCACATAGCTATGAAAAGCCTGGGACTTCCATCTGCCAATCTTCTTAATCTCCCTCTCGGGCAACCCTACCCCCGCCGCCGTGGTCGCTGCCCCTATACGAAAAGAGTGAGGCGCAAACTGACTCGGGTCCTCACCCAGCCACCGCAACGCTAACCGCAATACAGCCATAAACTGAAAACGCATTAGCACCCGCCCATCCTCATGCATAAAAAGACTGCCAGCCCCGCCGGGCCGCAGTTGTAAATACGTCTGCAGTGAGGCAACCGAAAATGTTAGCGCTCCGTCAATCGCCCGCAAAAAACCCCCAAGTCCCTTTTCCCGTCGGATCCGTCTTGGACCGCACTAACCGAATCTGAACCCTACCCTCTATGAACAACACGTGTTGTAATAGCAAGCCCTGACCCCGCAACGAGCGACCCGACTCCGCTACCAACTCACCAATCCGAAAAGCACCGAAAAAGGCAACGGCAAAAACTGCTCGAAAAAGCACGGCCTCAAAGGGAGAGGTAACCACCTGAGGCAAGCCGCCGAAGAGGCGGACGAGCAAGTCATGGGTTATCGGGCGCCTGCCATCACCCAGTGACAGACATGAGCGTTCCCACCCCTGCAACAGCCTGTGCATCAAAAAAAAAAACCCAGCTGCCCCCCACCCCACCGCCTTCGAGAAAAAAGAAAACCCGGCCAGCTGCATACGCACTGCGGTCTGTGACAACCCCGCCGCCTTGGCCGAGAGGACATTCTGACTACTTAGGTGATCTGATACCGGTCCCTACCGCCATCCGGGGTCTGCGAGGAAGTTCTCGACACTGCTGCAGCCCCGTCGATAAGCAGCCCACGTTGCAGCCGATACTGAACTTCTCAGCAATTCCATCATCTCTGTAGACCAATCCGCCATAAGTGCTCCGGAACCGATGCCCCCTCCTCGTCCGCTGCTGGCGCTAACGTCCGAACCAGCTCCCACTTAAAATGGGAAAGAGCATCAGCAATCCTGTTAGTAGTTCCGGGTATATGCCTAGCCCTTACCACCACATTTAGTCTCAAACAAGCTAACACTACCTGACGCATCAGATCCGCAACTTGCACACAGCGCTGAGCATAGTTATTAATCACACTAACTACTGCGGCATTATCACACCACCATAGCAAAGTGCGATTGCGTATCCTGTCCGGCCATAACGTCAGCACTACCAGAATCAGGAACAATTCCAAAAAAGTGACATTACGGGTTAGACCCGCAACCCGCCACGCTGATGGCCACGGCTCCGTACACCACGAACCCCCGAAGTACACACCCAGACCCAAACTCCCTGCGGCGTCTGTATACAATTGTAACACCTCACTGGTAATTTCCAAGTCCCTAAAGACTGTAGAACCATTAAATTCTTGCAAAAACGTATCCCACACACCCAAATCCGCTCGCATTCCCCGCGACACCCGAATACGGTGATGAGGTCTATGAACCCCCATCGTGGCCGCAGCAAATCGACGCAAAAACACCCTGTCCATCGGAATCAGCCGACATGCAAAGTTGAAGGAGCTAATGAGCGCTTGTATCTCCCTCAGCGTCATCTTATTGGAAGCGAGTGCATTTGCTACCAACACTCGCAACTTAGACACCTTATCAGGGGGCAAGCGCGCAACCATTGCCACCGTATCTAGTTCAACACCCAAAAAGGTAAGTCTCGTCACTGGGCCTGCTGTTTTCTTCCTAGCCAAGGGAACTCCCCACTCATGCGCCAGATGCACAAAGCCCTCTAGTAAAGCCTGACACTGACCCGAACGTGGTTCCCCCACAAACAAGAAGTCGTCCAGGTAATGCACTACATTCGCACTGTCGGTTGTTTTCGTAAAAACCCAATGCATAAATGTACTAAACAATTCAAAATAGGCACAGGATACCGAACAACCCATGGGCATGCACTTA
The DNA here is from genome assembly GCA_033557465.1 of Ichthyophis bannanicus. Classification (NCBI taxonomy): domain Eukaryota; kingdom Metazoa; phylum Chordata; class Amphibia; order Gymnophiona; family Ichthyophiidae; genus Ichthyophis; species Ichthyophis bannanicus. Next base: position 182,598,457 of record CM066038.1, on the reverse strand, counting down.
TCATAATAGAACTGCTCCTCGAAGCAAAACCCTAACAAATGAAAAGCTGAAGGATGCACCGGCAACAAACAAAATGCCGACTCAATATCCACCTTGGCCAAAAGGCTCTCACTACCACATCGCCGTACAAGCTCCACCGCCATATCAAACGATACATAACGAACTGTACAACACTCCTTCGGGATGTGGTCGTTAACGGAAGAGCCTGAAGGAAAAGACAAATTATGAATCAACCTGTATTTCCTGGGCTCCTTCTTCGGAATGATCCCCAACGGCGACACTACTAGGTTGGAGAAGGGTGGCCCAGCAAAGGGGCCAGTGACCCTACCCAACCGTAGCTCCACCGCCAGCTTGTCCCGTACAATATGTGGAAATCTACGAACTGAAGGCGCATTCTGTATCCTCCACAGGAATCGAAAATCCCGTTTGAAACCCCACTTCCAACACCCCCCCAGCCCTGCGCCTAGGATACCTTCTTAACCACGGCTGGATAGCAAAAAACCGAATTGGAGTCGGAGCTAGACCCATGAGGTCCCTACTGCTTGGTAGACGGCATGCCAGGACCGACTGAGCCGCGTTTGACACACTTGAGTGCAGAATGCCCTCCAGTGCAGATAGAACAGGCATGCCGGAACTTACAGTCCGGAAAGGGGCACGAAGACTTGTTGAAGCGCCAACACAAATCTCCTGTGCCTCCCCCGGCTGCCCTCTGTCCCGACGGAAGCCCGCTCACACAAAAGGACTGCCCTGGTCCTTCAACGGCCCCTACTCCTCCCTTCACTCTGCTCCCTAATCCCCCACCCAGGCGAACCGCCATCTAGGTTAACCATAAATTAATATCCTGAGTCCCCCAGGACAAAAGCCGATTCTCCTCCATCTTATCGCGGAATTTCTTGTCGTAGTTGAGCCAATCCCAACCTGGATGCGACTGAGAGGCCTCTAAAATGGAGTCCATATAAGCCAAGAGCATCCCGTACTGTTCTGGATGCAGATGCCCCCATATACTAGCGAGACGTAAGAAAGCCCTCGTCCAATTAACAACATTCTGGGCTACTTTCTGCACACGACTGGCCTTCTCATCCTCTCTCCTCTTCTTCTGACTGTCCCCCGTCCGCTTTCTGCCCTCCAGCAACCGGAAAAGATCAATATAATGCCATTTCTGGATTTTACGCCGCAACTTCCTCGGCACCCCCTCCCATAACTCAGAGAAAGCTGCCAAAGTCGGCTGCACCGAACTCTTGGTAAGATCACCCCTCTCGCTCTCTCCGGACGTAGATGAAGTTGACGAAGATTGAACGGACGACGCAGAAGAAGAACCAGACCTACGACGTCGGCGACAGGAATGCTTATGTTTCTTTTTGGCCTTTTTGCTCACCCCCCCCCCCCAATACAGCAATAACGCCACCTTCCCCAGCACTGTGTGCCGACGCTAAGGCACCCCCACCCCCCAACTCCCCAGTAGGGCTCAGAGCCAACTCACCTGCACCACCGCTGGGTGTCCCCTCCAATGAACCGCTCCCTCGCTGTACGGCTGGAGCCGCATGTCCAGCGCCGGCATCATCTTCCAGACCACTCCGGTCTCCGCTCAGTGCCACCGCACCCTGCTGGCAGGAGCCACTCGGCTCTGCAATTCCCCTGAACTGCCATCCCATTGGTACCTGAGGAGAGAAGACACCAAAAGGCGAAGGAACACTGGCCATGGCCCAGGGCGGCTGCCACATCCCCATCCAATCTGCCCGGGAAGAGCCTTGCCCGCCCCCACTCCAATGCTCCCATGCCAACGAGGGGTCACCCTGGACCCTATGCCAACTAGAAACACCCGGGTACCCCGTCGCAGCTCCCCCAGCCATCCAATCCGCTGATTGCCCCGACCAAGCTGGAGCAGAACAGACACCCGAGACCCCTTCAGCCTCCTGCCCCACCCCCCGACCAATAGCACCCCTCACATTTCCTCTACCCCGCACCTGAGGGATACTAGGGCCCACTGGCCCCTCCGTAACTGTGCCACCCTGAGGCATCAGATCCACGTGACCGCTGCCCGCTTGCACACTATTGCCCCCTAGCCATGGGTCTCCCCCTTTCCTTTCTTTGCCTATTCCTCCCCCGCTCACCCCCCCCCCTTTGCCTCACAGCCCTACGCCTCAAGCCTCTCTGCTCCCCTACCACGGGACCTGCCGTTGGCTCGTCCCCCCCATACCTTCCCCCAATCCTACCCCCCTACCTGCACCCCTGCTATGTTGCACTCCCTTACCCCGTTTATTCTGGGGCCGCATGTTAAAATTATTATTATTATTATTTTTTTTAAATAACCTAGAAACCCCCCAATTAACAGAAGCACAGACGGGCAATTCAATACCCCCACCCTAATGTTTGTACTTCTCCCGTGCACACACTTGCCTGTCCCGTCGGCCCTGCCACGGGCACTGAGCTCTTCCACGTGCCCAAAGCTCCTCAGGCCGCAGCAAATATAACTCCTGCTCCGGACGCTGAACTGCGAGCCCCGGCTACATCCCTCGTGAGGCTCCAACCCCCGATCACCTGCACACCGCAAAAAACTTTCGGACCTCCAAAGCGACTCCTTGAACCCCAGCAATTGTTCTTCCAGAACCGTAAGAAGCAACCGTCGCCTCAGACCGCCGCTCCGAAAGGACCGACTGTGCTCCGCACCACCCCCCCTGCCGAAGCCTTTAGTAAATGATTGGCTCCCGCGTCGTCAACACACCAGCGGGAGCCAATCATTTCAAAGCCTGCCCTTCTGCCGCCGACAGCTGCACGCAGCCGACCAGCCGGGCACGCGTGACAGGCACCCCCCCGGTTAAGTTCGACCGCCCGCACGAGGCTCCGCGGCCTTCGTGTTAATAAACTTTCTTTACAAGTGTGATTCCGTTTACTACGATTGGTTTTACATCAGTAACCCCCCCCCCCTTTTTTTTTAAATGGCGTTGTGTTTGGTTACATATTCTTTTTAGATAGCAAGTTTTTTTTGGATATCCCCCTAAATTGAGCTCCTTTAAATGGTAATTGTTCACTACTCATGCAGTTATTGAGTGATGGTATTTTTCGTGCATTTTTAATATCACTCTTCTTTGTATTTTTTAAGGTCCTAACAGTTGAGGTCAGGCATATTCTATCAAAGCATACATAATTTTCAATTATATTTTATATAATATCTCTCAGGTTGTCCTCAACCCAACTGATTAATTACAAGATACATGGTATGTATAACCCTTGAGTGTCCTGGGTTAGATTCACCTAGAACATCTATCAAGATATAGGAAAAGAATTCACAACAGGCATGTATTTGTTAGTGTTTTAGTGTTTTATTCTTTTACTTCTCTTTTTACTTCTTTTATTCCTTTAATTGTAATGTGTACATTTATTATTTATTTTTTATATATATAATGTGTTTGGATATTTATTTATTTATTTAGCTTTTTCATCTAATGTATCCTTAACCTGGCATAGTAATCTTTCTTTTTTGGTGCCCCTGCTATTTTGTTGTCACACTCCTGTAGTTTCCTTGAGTCTTTCATACAATGTTTTAATTATGATGTATCATTTGTCATTATTTATTATTTTTTAATTTATCATTATTCATTTATTGATTGTTATAAATATGTGTATTTATGAATGTTTACATGATTTTTATGATATATTTATGACACATTCATTGTATTATATATGGTTTTAATTCATTGTGTTTTATTTATAGTTCTGTACTATTGTTTATATGTACTTTTTTAAGTAATTCATAATTTATTCTTGTTGTCCATATTTATTTTTGATTTCTGCTAATTATCTTATGTATACTGACGATTTTCTTAATCCTTTTGATATTGTTTATATTATGAATGTAATCATCATATTCTTTTATTTTTATTAATGTTTGCGTGTTTAGCCATTTAGCCCCTGAGGAAGGTGTTGCGAAACACGGCCTGTGTCGGGCCTGGCTGATTTTTATTGAATAAATAGTTCTTCCATTGCAATCCACGGTTTTGGTTGGTCTTTGTCTTGGTACGTGGAATAGTGCTCTTCGTTGGTACCTGAGGTACAGCATGTTTTCATGGAAGGACGTGTTAAGCTTCGGGGAGGATGCGTTGGAAAAACTCCTTCCACGAGAAACCTTGTCATCACAAACAGATGTTGAAATGGATGAAGTCCAAAACCGGTGGGAAGATACAGTACGTCTCACTCAACGACAAATAAAGGAAGAAATGCATGCATTATACCTCCTCGAATGCTGCAAGTCCAAAATAATCCCCAGAGGATTAAGAATGAACAAGGCACCAGGCTTATATTTGAACAAAGATGGTTTTATTAAGTGCTGGAATGCCATTTTAAATAAGTGTTCTTTAGATCTTATGATTTTACTCATTAGTACAGCAAACAAGAAATCGGAACTATACAAAGTGGAGCTTGATGAAAGACTCATTGTTCTACAGGAGTATGACAGTAATTTTCCAAAGGTTTACAAAGATTATGAGCATAATATTCAGGTGTTCAAAAAGGATATTAGAAGCCAGAAGAAGGACAAATATAAGCGGGATGAAGAAGATGATATGTATGGGTACGTGTACCCATGGTGCAAAAAAGTAGATGGAGACAGATTATATTTTAAAAAACAAAATTCTATTTTTGATCAAAAAGAAAGTAACAGAGATAGATCAGAGGAATCAAAATCACAAGAACGGAATTAAAAGAGAAGTAGAAAAGAATCAGTGTCAGATGATACCTCTTCGGCCCCTTTGTTTCCTACCCAGAAAGAATCTGAACGATCAGATAGAGATGATGGTGGTATTAAAGTTAAAAAAAACCTTTTTGGACATGGACACAATGTGGAAAGGGGGAGGAAGAGATCGATCACGAACACGATATCCCCAAGGCAATCCTCAATGGATGGACAAACAGGATACAGGGAAGTTCAGAGCCCCCTACTATCCCCAGAGAGACAGGGGTCTAGGTCGAGGCAGGGGGTTTGCTCGCAGGGACTCAGAAAGATCCACGGAAAGGAGATAGTCTCCTCACATATTACCAGCAACGTAATCAATATTTCAAAATATCAACTAACTATAGATGAGGAGTCTGTGCTTAGTAAGGGTCTCTCCTTTGTGCCGGTTAGAAACTTTGATCCTTTCGAGGTTCAAATTGATTTATTCAAATTTTTTCATAGAATCCGAATTAAACATTTTTTAATGAAAAACAAATTGTAAGTCAAGATATATCTATGCTTAAAAATAAGTCTAGATGGAATCCACCTCCTAACACAGATCCTCTAATAGAAGCTTTTGAAAAGATTGTTTTAAAAGAAGTTGATAAGTTGAAAGGTAAAGTTAAGACCCCTTACCATAACTTGTCTAAAAATGAGATGGATGCTATAAAATCTTTACAGCATAATAACAACATTATTATCAAACCAGCGGATAAGGGTGGAGCTGTGGTGGTCCTCGATAAGTCATATTATGTTGATGAAATTAATAGACAGCTAAAAGACACTACTTTTTATTTACGATTGGACCAAGACCCAACTCCCTCAATAAAAAGGTCCATTGATAGTCTAATCTTGAGTGCATATGATATTGGGTATCTCACAGCTAAGGAAAGAGACTTTCTTACAAGGGGGTACCCAAAAAAACCAGGAATAACATTGCTGTGGGCGGAGCTTGTGTAGTACGCACTTCTGCCGCTAGGCGTGTATAGTGCAACTCATTGTCAGTTCAGTGCCGCCTGTGTTGTCGACCTGGCTTGTTCTGTTCATCTGCAGTGATTGTTTTTGCTAGCGCTGTTTTGTTCTTGTTTCTTTTTTATGATGACAAGTTTAAGTGAACAACGTGCAGCTGTGAAATTTAGTTTTCTACTCGGTAAAAATGCTGCTGAAACTGTTTTAATGTTGAAAACAGCTTATCAAGATGACACTATGGGAAAAAGTCAAGTGTACCAGTGGTTTGCTCGGTTTAAAAATGGCAACATGTTGATTGATGACAAACCTCGTTCTGGGCGTCCATCAACTGCCCGAATCGACGAAAATATTGAAAAAATTAGAGAGCTTGTGCTCACAGACCGTCGACAGACAATTGATCAACTGTCAGAGATTGGTGGGTTATCTTGGAGCTCAGTTCAGCGAATTTTAACGGAAGATTTGGGAATGAAATGGGTTGCTGCCAAGTTTATTCCTCGGGTTCTGACTGACAATCAAAAGGAACATTGAATTGAAACATGTCGTGTTTTGAAACAACAGCTTGAAACTGATCCAGATTTTCTGTCAAAGGTCATTACAGGTGATGAGTCATGGTGCTATGGTTACGACCCAGAAACAAAGCAACAGTCAAGCCAATGGAAGACATCAACATCACCCCGTCCAAAAAAATGTCGTCAAGTCAAATCAAACATCAAAACAATGCTGATTTGCTTTTTTGATGCCAAGGGGGTAGTTCATTCAGAGTTTGTTCCCTCAGGTCAGACCGTCAATCAAACCTTTTATTTGGAAGTTTTGAGAAGATTGCGCAACAGTGTTCATCAAAAAAGACCCGATTTGTGGCAGACAGGAGACTGGTTCTTCCACCACGACAATGCACCTGCACACACAGACTTCTCTGTTAGACAGTTTTTGGCTAAAAATGGCATGGTTCCGCTGCCCCACGCACCTTACTCGCCTGACCTGGCTCCGTGCGACTTTTTCTTATTTCCACGCATGAAAAGGGGCATGAAAGGACACCGATTTGACAACATTGAAGAAGTCAATAATAAAAAGAGGGAGGAGCTGTCAGCCGTTTCTAAAGATGACTGCAAAAAATGTTTCGAACAGTGGAAGCACCGGTGGGACAAATGTATCAGTTGTAATGGAGAGTATTTTGAAGGGGATAAGGTTGTTTTGTAAAGAATTTGAAATAAATAGCTTTTAAAAAATAATTCCTGTTTTTTTGGGGTACCCCCTCGTATAGTTGACTTTCCTATTATTCCAACCATTTATATAATTCCCAAAATCCATAAATCTCTGGAACAGCCCCCAGGTAGACCCATAGTTTCTGCCATAGGATCAGTCTTAGAACCTATTTCACAATTATTAGACAACATATTACGGCCCTTTATCACTTGTATGTGGTCTTATGTCAGAGATTCGTCCCATGTTATAAATATTCTGACGTCTATAGGGGAGATTAATCGTGATATGATTTTAGTCACGTTAGACATTGAATCTTTGTACACTAACATTCCTCAGGCAGAAGCTTTGGAGATCATAGAGTTTTATTTATACAAAAGGGAGACGCACAAGAAATTACCCACAATATTTTTATTGGATTTAGCGAGATATGCCCTATGTGAAAATTACTTCTGCTTTCGGGAATTATTTTTTAAACAAGTTAAGGGTGTTGCAATGGGGTCCTCCATGGCTCCAGATATAGCCAATTTATATGTCGCGCAATTTGAAGAAAAATTCATTAAAAACAGTCCGTTCAATATTTACATTAAACTTTGGGCCCGATACATAGACAACATCCTAGTTCTTTGGGAAATATCTATGGACCAGTTGGATAATTTTAATTCATGGATTAACCAATGTTAAACTAATCTGCGTTTCCAGATTACATTCGACAGTGTCCAGATTCCATTCCTGGACCTCCTTATTAAGAAAGTGGATAACAAGTTGCATACTTCTCTTTATAAAAAGCCTACTAATAGAAATCACCTCTTACATTATACAAGTTTTCACAATCTGTCTCTTAGAAACAATCTTCCGGTCGGCCAGTTCCTAAGGACTAAAAGGCTGTGTACCACTGATCGAGATTTTTAATACCATGCTGCTCTTATGAGACAAAGATTTAGTGAAAGAGGGTATACTCTGTCTCAAATTAATAAGGCTTACTTTAGAGCTCGGGATTCTTCACGTGATGACCTGTTAATATTAAGAGATAGACAATCCCAGAGTGGGATTGTATGTTCTCTCCTTTATTCAATTCACTCTCATAAAATCAGTAAACTGTTGAAGAAACATTGGTATCTAATACAATCTCTAGCAGGGTTTCAGGATGTTCCCTTGGTTACAGCACACCGAAGAAATATAAATCTTCATAATCTCTTAGTACCATCGGCCTTCACAGAACGGCGGTTTCTCTCTAGATATAAGGGTCATTATCCGTGTGGACACTGTTCCGTGTGTTGCTTCGTGCTAACAGTTAAAGATCAATTTGTTCATCCTATTACTAATTTCAAATTTTATCTCGACGGCTTTACAAATTGTGCCACCAGTCATGTGGTTTATGTCATAGTCTGCCCTTGTAACAAACTGTATGTGGGTAAGACTATACGTCCAGTTCGTACAAGAATAGTAGAACATCGGAGCTGTATTAAGAGAGGAGCTGTGGATAAGCCTCTAGTGTTGCATTGGCAGGAAGTTGGTCATAAGATTTCAGATTTACGATTTTTTGTTATTAAAAAGGTTAAGCTAAATTGGTGGGGAGGAGATGTTGATAGAACTATTCTGCGGTTAGAGCAACATTTCATTTTTTCGCTGAATAGCTTACATCTGTATGGACTTAATATGGAACAAGATTTGTCTGTTTTCTTATGAATTCACGGTCCCCTTTTTTCCTATTCTTATGTTTGTCATATTATCAATTTATTATGATCAATGGTTTTTCAAGTCGGTACCACCCCTTGGTTTGCCTCCTCGGATGGTTAGATATTGTTAAGGAGTACACAAAGTTTATAATTAGACATTTCTTTTCATAAAAAACCCCTCCTTGACATTCCCCTGGTTGGTGTCCCCCCTTCCTCCTCTCCCCTCCCCCCCCTTCCCCCCTCCCTTCCCCTTTTCTCCCCCCTTCCCCCTCTCTCTCCTTCTCCCCCCCTCCTTCCTCTCTCTCTCTCTCTCCCCTCTTTCCCTCCCATTCTCCCCCCTTCCCCCTCTCCTCCTTCCCCCCTTCCCCCCCTCCCTCTCCCCCCATTCCCCTCCCTCTCTTCCCCTCCTTCCTTCCCCCCTTTCTCCCCTCCTTCTTCCCCCCTCCCCTCCCCCCTCTCCTCCCCTCCTCCTCCCCCTTCTTTTCTCCCCCCTTCCCCCATCCATCCTCCCCCTTCCCCCCTCCTTCCCCCCCTCCCCCTCCCCTTTTTTTCCCCTCTCCCTCCCCCCTCTCCCCCCTTCTCCCCCCTACTCTCTCTCCCCCCACCTTTCCTTCTCCTTTCCCTTTCCCCTCTCCTCCTTTCCCCTCCCCCCTCCCCCTTCTCCTCTTCCCCCTCCCCCTTTTCCTCCCCTTCCCCCTCTCCCCCTTCCCCCCCTATCCCCCCCTTTCCTGCCTCCCTCTTCCCCCTTCCCCCCCCTTTCTACCTCCCCCTCCCCTTTTATATTTTACGTCCGTATATTTATTACCTTTAGTATTAATTAATATGCAGCGCATATGCTGGTTCTTAGAGATATATCCATATAACAAAAAAAGTCATTAAAATAAGGAATTCCATTCCACACGTTCTTGTGGGTTGCCCCCTCATATGGTCCCACAACGATGGTAGGACATAGGTTTTTTATTTGGATTTCTAATTGGGATGAAAAAACATTCTCTTTAGGTGTCCCTTTGTCTGATCCCCCCATTTGTCTGGTGTTTTGTAAGGGTTTCACAGATATTTATATGCCCATAAAAGAGATCCTAATTCATTTGTGGAAAAGTATATCCCGTTTTAGTAATTATTATATCCAATTCGTTACACATTATTTTATGATAATGGTTTGTTATTTTTAGCATACACATAATTTCTTCGATATGCTCTTCAGTTGCTCTTTGTAGCATTAGAATGTCTAGAGATCATTTACATATGACGTTTCTATGCTAATTATCGCCAGTACAAATTCACACAGCGCGCACGCGCTGGCGTTTTATTGTAATGAATGAGGAAACAGTACAATTGTCGCGTCCCCTTTGTGTGGTTGACGCGTTCCGTGTTGTATACATACTTCGGGTAAATGCAATTCAATCCCTCGGTCACATATTTTTTAAAAGTATTATTTTCAGCTCAGCGCACTGAATTTCAGCTATGAGTCATGAGATGATTCCATTGCAACACCCTTTCTTTTAGGAGAAAATACTTTTAAAGATAGAATAGGTGCCAGTTACGTGAAGAAGGTTTTTATTGAATCCTTCTTCATATGTTCAAGACAAAATGCTTGGGTATAGTGGGCACCTCAGACATGAGGTTGTGCATACATTCGACTACCTGCTCTTAGCTGTTTATTGCCTTTTTAAACAAGTGTGAATTTAACACATTAATTTTTTGGTTTTCTACAGGGTACTTATATAAAATTAAGGACAGTTAAGTTATAGATTTCTTATAGGTGGAGTATGTCCTAGTTCGGATTATGGAACACATTTATAGTGTTATACAATGTTTACAGTTGCACTATTTTTTAGGAGAGATTCTTGGTCCGTCATGTATGGCAGTTAATAAACTTTCTTTACAAGTGTGATTCCGTTTACTACGATTGGTTTTACATCAGTAACCCCCCCCCACACACACACCTTTTTTTAAAATGGCGTTGTGTTTGGTTACATATTCTTTTTAGATAGCAAGTTTTTTTTGGATATCCCCCTAAATTGAGCTCCTTTAAATGGTAATTGTTCACTACTCATGCAGTTATTGAGTGACGGTATTTTTCGTGCGTTTTTAATATCACTCTTCTTTGTATTTTTTAAGGTCCTAACAGTTGAGGTCAGGCATATTCTATCAAAGAATACATAATATTCAATTATATTTTATATAATATCTCTCAGGTTGTCCTCAACCCAACTGATGAATTACAAGATACATGGTATGTATAACCCTTGAGTGTCCTGGGTTAGATTCACCTAGAACATCTATCAAGATATAGGAAAAGAATTCACAACAGGCATGTATTTGTTAGTGTTTTATTCTTTTACTTCTCTTTTTACTTCTTTTATTCCTTTAATTGTAATGTGTACATTCATTATTTATTTTTTATATATATAATGTGTTTGGATATTTATTTATTTATTTATTTATTTAGCTTTTTCATCTAATGTATCCTTAACCTGGCATAGTAATCTTTCTTTTTTGGTGCCCCTGCTATTTTGTTGTCACACTCCTGTAGTTTCCTTGAGTCTTTCATACAATGTTTTAATTATGATGTATCATTTTTCATTATTTATTATTTTTTTAATTTATCATTATTCATTTATTGATTGTTATAAATATGTGTATTTATGAATGTTTACATGATTTTTATGATATATTTATGACACATTCATTGTATTATATATGGTTTTAATTCATTGTGTTTTATTTATAGTTCCGTACTATTGTTTATATGTACTTTTTTAAGTAATTCATAATTTATTCTTGTTGTCCATATTTATTTTTGATTTCTCCTAATTATCTTATGTATACTGACGATTTTCTTAATCCTTTTTATATTATTTATATTATGAATGTAATCATCATATTCTTTTATTTTTATTAATGTTTGTGTGTTTAGCCAATTAGCCCCTGAGGAAGGTGTTGCGAAACACGGCCTGTGTCGGGCCTGGCTGATTTTTATTGAATAAATAGTTCTTCCATTGCAATCCACGGTTTTGGTTGGTCTTTCACATACAGGTCCTGGACACACCTGCCACCACATACACACAAGGTGCCAGGTGTCTGTTTGGTGGCATGTGCGTGGGACATGTCTGTGGCAATGGGTGGTGTAGCTATACCCAGACGGGCACCATCACCACACACATGTGGTGGCTGGCAGGGACCCACAGTGCCCTGTGCTGTCCTGTGTTCCCTCCCACCCTCCCCCTTCCACACCCCTTTCCTCCCCCCTCCTTCCCCTGGCACCTCCCACCCACCCTCGCCACCCTCCATGCTCTCCTTCTCCTCCTCACCCCCAAAACATCACACACCCTCTCACTCTCCCCTCCCACCCCACCCTCCACCCCCTCCATGTCCCCATCATCCTCTTCCACCTCCGCTGCCTCTGCCGCCTCCTCTTCCTCTGCCTCCTCCTCTGTCCAGTGTTGTGCAGTGGGGCGTGTTGCTATGTGCCCTGATGTTGAGGGGCCCTCACCAGCAGGAGCATCCTCTGTGGGGGATAACAGTCATTAGCACATTATTATGTGAGTCACATACCACATGTACATAGTTTGGCTGCGCACAGGCTGGTGGGCCACTGTGACATTCTGTACTGAGCTGCAGAGGCCGCAACACTCACCTCCATGTCGTGCCATCGCCCCCCCTCTGGAGGTGGGGAAGGACCTACGGGCAGTGAAGCCACAACTCCCGACCCTTTTTCCATAGGTCCTCTACCTGGGGAGGAAAGCAATGGGTGGGATCATTAATGACCATATATCTCTTGTGGGTGCCCAACACATATCACACATCTCTGTGAGCAGCATCGTGCTGCTCCTGTTCCTCTGGCCAGTGTGTCCTCTAGTAACTGTTGCCAGTGCCACCTGCATGTGTGGCTGTGGGTCTGGCCATGTGTGCAGTGCCACCTATGTGTACTGTTCGTAACACCCTGGACACCCCATACCCTGTTCCTACGCTGTCCTTGCATGACATGGCTTCACCATGCCACATGTGGTTTGGCCATGCTGGTGTCCAGGGGAGGTCCTCCCTAACTTCCTGTGTGGTCTGGCAAACATATGTGTGCTTGCCTGACCTACATACATCATCCGACACACCCGCCATGGCACCATGTTATCCTACCACGCATGGGTGATGTGTTCTGACATTGAGCGGAAGATGGGTGGCCCTGTGCACCTTGCCAGGCATCAATACCATGACACTTGGCTTTTTACTATACCTCTATGGTCATGACTAGGGCCTCCTGTGATTAGGGAAATTGTGGCTGACTACAACAGGAGCATGGCCCAACACACCTAGCAGGCCTATTAACATCTGTGCTCCTGTCTGGGGTTATGGCAGAGCTGTGAAACCCCAACAGGTGCATGTACCCTTCCACCAGCATCTATAATGTTCCTCTGCGATCAGGTATGGGACTCCTGGGGAGTGGGCAGATGTGTGACCTGAAACTGTGTTTACTTCAGTGATATCTGGATTTGTTACAGACCTTCGTAATCAGGTCTCAGGGCTCATGGGGGTGGGGTGGTTTACAGCACATCCACACCTGCATCTACCATACCATCAGGATCCATAACAGACGTGTGTAATGAGGTCTGGGCCTCCAGGGAATATGGCAAATGTGTGACCTAACCCAGCATAACCTACCACAATATCTAGATGCCATACCCACCTTTGCAATCAGGTCTCAGGACTCCTGGGGGTAGGGTGTCTTAGCACACTTCATCAGCAACATACACCATATCACCAGGGTGATTGATAGACCACTTTGATGGGGTCTCAGGCCTCCTGGGGATAGGGTGGATTATAACACAGCAACAGCAACATAAACCATACCACCAGTGTGACTGACAGACCAGTTTGATGGGGTATCAGGACTCCTGGGGGTAGGGTGGATTATAACACAGCAACAGCAACATAAACCATACCACCAGGGTGACTGACAGACCACTTAGAGCAGGCCTCAGGACTCCTGGGGGTAGGGAAGAGGTTTAAACCTGCAAATGCACACACAACCATATCACCAGGGTGATTGACAGACCATTTTGAACAAGTATCAGGACCCCTGGGGGTAGGGCAGATGTGTGACCCTGCAACTGCAGAACCTACCATATCAGCATGCTGTTTACCAGACCTCTTTAGGCAGATCTAGGGGCTCCTTGTGTTAGGGTGTATGTTAACACATCAACAGCAGCAGCTGCCATAACACCAGACTGACATCTGGACCTCTGTGATCAGGTCCTTAGCCTCCTGGGGATAGGGCAAACCACTTTGATGTGATAAATAGGTGGTATATCACGTGGGTTTAACTAAGAAACATAAATGAGATAGAATGCCTACACACAGCAGCATACACAGTTACAATCAACACTGGATATGTATATGGATATACTGACCTGTCCCCATACACTTACCTCACGTGGGTAGTCAGCAAGATGATTTTAACGCCTGGTGACACGGTCCCAGGCCCTCCTTATGCGCCCGAGGTCCTGCCTCTTGGAGGAGCCAGGGAATAGTTTTCTCTGCCTAGTGCAGATCAGCCCTGCAAGGTGGCGCAGCTCCCTGCGGGTAAAAGCAGGCTTTCTAGACCGAGTCGCCATTTTCAGCAATGCCTGTGCCGCGTCTGGTACATGGCAAATGGTGGCGCTGTCCATATATATATAAAGATCTATGCTGCAGACACACAGTGCTGTATCTGACATTTCTCACCACAATTTGTTTATTATGCATTTTTCTCAGTGTTGTCACACTGGGGCACTGGGGTCTCAAACCCATCACCACTAGCTGTGAGGGAATTGTATTAACCGGTGTGCTATGGCTTTTCACATAGCAAAGGCTGGCTCAACAGTTACACCAGATCATCTACATACACTTTCTACTCTGCTTACCAGGCTAGTGTATGGACACAGCTAGGGCACTTTACAGGGCACCTTGGTTTGGCCAACTGAGCTGCAGGTGTTTTGGGATGTGCACATGGATTTCAGATCTATGTCAGACTACTACATGCATAGACAGCCATATCCTCTGACAGTTATACTGACGGACACACTTTGTATACAGCTCACCAGCTGATCTAGCAACCTGCAGCCCACGCCACTCTTCCAACATAACTACTGCATGCAATTGGCCACACTTTTGGACATATTGTCATGTGGTAACACGCTCTGATGTGATGATAATACACTATATCCTATACATCCTGATACATCAATATACAGGCCCACTGGGGTATTGAACCCATGACCTCTCCCACTGAGGTCAGTATATTCACCATTGTCCTGCAACAATATTGGTTGCAATTAAACTATGGCTAGCTACTCAACCAGTGCAGGTCAACAGACACACTGTCTGGTGTGGCTACCAGGATAAGTTAGCACCAAGGGTACCCATGATGCAATGCACATTCAGATTAGCAGTCTACATCTGCTCACCGGATAGGGGTTTGCAACTCTGCAGCACATCAACTGGGTAGGGGGAGTGGAGTGTGCCTACTGACCATGTCATTGTGTATGTTCTGTGATCACCCTGAGAGTAAAGTTGTGGGGACAGCACCAGGTCCACGGTACCCGGGATGGGTCAGGGTGGGGAACATGATCTGGACACAACAGACATACACTATCATTGTTTCCAGTAGGCCCAGTTGAGCTAAATGATGACAAACTCTGGGTTCAGCAACCCCCGGCCATCTAAGGAACAGAGAGCTGATCATGGAACTCAACCACTGGCAGTGCAACTGGTCAGCTAAGCTGCCCCCCACTACATTCTGACATTCAACAGCAGAGGGCAGTCAGTGTGCACCTGCTGCATCCTGTAGGGTGTTTTTGCAGCCATACACATGCTAGCTACAGACAGTCTGCTGCCACATACATAGTACATGTTCCAGAAGGAACACTGTGTACCCTGGTGTGGGATCTGGCACACACACCACAGAGCTATGTCAGTGATTGGACCCCAGAAAAGGAAACCCATAAATATCACTTGAGAAAAACACTATATGGTACTATGGGGGAACCTAGCCATGCTGTGGTCACTGCTCAGTCAGGGTGAGAGTGAGCTTCCATCATGCCATGCTGTGGCCACCCTGTCCGTGCTGGTGGTGGTTGGGCACTACAATGTCCCAGCCATTGCCCTACACCCTGTGCAGATGCATTCTGCCCAGGCCGCCCCGTCCGACCCCTACCCACAGTGCCTTGCTCCTCAGTTTGCACACTGGCAGGCTTACACTGGAGACAGTGCAAGCAGTGTGGGCTGAATAAGGTGTAGGCAGCCACAACACACTGGATAGACAGACACACACTCCCACACCTATGCCAGCATTGTGCAAATATAGAGGCTTTTAGCAGCCCTGGCAACCACACCAGTTCTGGGCACGGTGCAGGCATGGCTATGGCATGCAATACTGTTGGGGTCACTCTCCGGGGTGGTAAACACTGTCAGAAACCAAAACTGAAACACACTCCACAGATATCAGAAAGGTTGCTATGATGCAGTTCTATCAGCAAATTGTGCTTAACTTAGGAATTGCTATCTGCCATTAATCATAGCAACCTTTTGATATATGTGTAACGTATCCCCAGGTTTAGGGCGGCATTGCTAAGGTATTCAAGTGCTAGTATTGGGAGATGCTGCTGCACGCAGGTCCCAACAGCCTGACTCTCTATGAGGCTTTGGATAGTAGAGCCTGTGGGTGTGGGTGTTTATGCTCCTGTTGGCCACTGCTCTAGGGCAGAGGTTCCCAACTCCGGTCCTGGTGGGCCAAACACTCTTCAGGTTTTCAAGCTGTCCCTAAAGAATATGCATGAGATACATTTGCATACAGTGGGGGCGGCACATACTAATGCAGCACAGGCATAGTTATTAGGGACAGCATGAAACCTGAATAGTGTTTGACCCTCCAGGACTGCAGTTGGGAAACTCTGCTCTAGAGATTGCACATGTTTATGGTGTCTGTGCTCTGTAGGGTAAAATATGGGCATTTTAGGCATGTTTATTTTATCTGCAATAAACGTTCCATCTTTATTACCATGGTTTAGTACTGGGTAAAATATGGGGAAAGGGTTGGAAGTAGCCACAGCTGGGACTTGAACTTGTGACCTTCTGCTCCAGAACACACTGTACTGCACTGCACTGTTGCCACAGGGACAGTTCATTCCCTGGGGATACCATGACTGTTTCTCAGACAGACCCTGTCTGTTGCAGTGCACAACAGCCACCTAAACGGGGCTAGGCCATGGTCTGCTGTGGCCAGATGCCACTGCCTCCTCTGCCACCAGCAACCCTCCGCCACCATGCTGCCATACCATTATGCCAGTGGTGCTAGTGGTGCACAGTCCCAGGCCATCCAGTATGCCGGTATGCAGCTGCCTATGGTGTTGGTTCTCGGGTAGGAGTGCCTACATGGACATGCGTGCTTTCCCCCCACCTGCCAATGTTCTGTGCCCTTGGGGGTACCTGCTGGGCAATCTCCCCTGTGACACTGTGGGACAAACTCGTGCCCATTTTGTATCCTCATCAGTGGCTGTCTGGCTGCTCTACAGTTTCAGCATTCCTATGTGCCACCTAGGCATCTGCCTAGTCCGCACTGTGCCCCAGCTGCACCACAGCATGTGCTGCCTGCAGCCCTCTGTATCCCATTTCCAGCATCTGTACAGTTGCCTTTTCCTACATGCCCAGCCTGCTGTTGCAGCACATGTGCAAGCCATAACAAACCTGCCCAATATAAAGGGAAAACCCTGATCAGCGCTATTTCAATGTGGGATCATTCACCTTGTAGGGGGACAGAGCATAGACCCTTCGAAACATGATATCTTCTTTTTTATGCTTTCTCAGTAGTGTTTCTTTATGTTTCTCATTAATATCACTATTGGCCAGCTTGGTTATTGGGATTTTAAATGTGGTTCAGGTCATTTTCTATGTTTATTTGCCTTTTTGTTCCGTGCACATGTATCACTACTATCACGTTTTTGAGTTTCCTAGCTTTGCTGTACATTGCTGACTGAAATGGTTTCTCTTTCTTGCAAATGTGCCTAGCGCAAGGGTTTCACTCGCACTAATTTTCTGCCCTTCATTTCACGGCGTTAATGTGCAAGGAGCCACTCACCAACCACTCTCTGCCCATTGACCCCCTTCTCTCCACCCTCTGGGAAGCCTTACTCCACCCTTCAGAGCCGGATTTCACAGCGTTAGGGTGCCTTAACGCCGCAGCCGCATTATCGCGCGATAAGTGACATTATCGCAGAAAACGTCACTTATCGCGCAATAATACCACCGCTGCGACGTTAAGACGGTTTAGTAAACATACCCCTTAGTCTCCTACATTTTACTTTTCACATACCAGCTTTCCATCTCCCATGCTGACCCCTTCTCTTGTGATCCCACTACCCTAACTGCCTCTCCTTTCCCTGTTCCTTTATATCTTTCACCGATGTTCTAGTTCCCAATTTCTACACTCTATACTCACTCCTCAACCTTGATCCACCATCATTTGACTTTCATCTCTTCACCAGCACGAGCCCCTCAATCCTGCCCCACAGACAACCTCCTCCATCCCCACACTTCACTGCAAAGGTCAACCACCTTGAGGGCTTCCCTGTTGAAAGAGCAGTATAGCAAGCCCCATGAATTAATAAAATAAATAAATAAATACTTCTACTTCCATTAAGGTTACCAGATGTCCCTGATATGGAGAGCTTTGTCCCTGATTCCCACCTGTTTGTCAGCTTCCTTTTCCAAATTGCAGCAAAGGGAACAGAGGGAGTAGAAAAAAATATTTTCAGTTTAGTGATTTGAATATGTCAGATTTTAGAATGTACATCCATTATCTTTCTATTTTATACTGTACAGGGGAAATGCATCACTGCTTCTATTTATATGTCAGTTTGTCTGCTTAGAAGTATAATGTTTTTGTCACAGGAAGAATAGAGGGGAGACAGGGTAATGATTCCTCTTCCCTCTTCCATGCTTTTTTGCTCAAACTTGAAACTAAGGTGGTGTCCCTACCATCCCCTCCCCCCACACTTTGGATAAAGGTCCCAGATTTGCCTTCAAAAAATCTGGTAGCTTTAACCTCCATCCAGTGGTGGGAATTGGCTAGTTCGGCTAGTTCGGACAAACTGGTTCCTGCCACAGGCCGCATTTGCCGAACCGGGCCAAAAACAGCATCCTAATGCCGGCACTGCACTGGCAGGAAACCACCTGCCAGTGGTTTGATGGCATCAGGGGACAGCAGCATCGTGGGAAGCCCCCAATGCTGTCAAACCACTGGCGGGTGGGGGGATCAGCCTGCTGGGCCACCAGGAAGTTGCTGCTTTGTGTTGCCGCCAGCAGTCTGAGCATGCGGTGCTGGCAATGAAAACGCGTGCTGCCACCTGCTCGATTCTGGTAATGGCGGGATTGATCCGAACAGGAATAGCATCCTGCCACTGCATCCATACCATTCAGAGACACCACTACCATAGACCTACCTCTATCTCCACTAACAATTCCCCCATCCATTCCACATCTCATAGACACTCCCTCCCCCAGTGTAACACACATACCTTTCTATATTTGAACCTCAGACACTTCCAAATTCCCCTCCCCTCATCCATCTCACAAATGACAGACACAGTCTCCAGCTCCCACAAGTAACCCAATCTCCCCAACTATAACCAAGCTTACAGACACCTCCATATAGACAATCCTCCATTCCCACAAGCAACCCCTTCCCATAAAGCCTCACATCTCATACACCCCTTCCCCAATCTCATATACCTCACTCTATTCCCTCCCTCTCCATCATCCCACACATCACAGACCCCTGCACAAATATCCCTCCATTTCTATAAATCACAGGCAGCCCCATCAGTGTATGCCAAGACTGTACATTCCTAGAGCTAAAGGAGGGTTAGGCTTCAGATTGATTGCACATACAGAGCTACTATCATAGACCTCCAGGCCTACCTAACAGCATCATTGGATCAAAATATGCAAAAAGTGATGAAATGGGAATCGGCTGCATTGAAGGTGGAGGTGTGTGAGGCCTGACCATTGGTCCTTGTGACTGATGCTGCTATATGGATGCTGCTGTTGAGGCTTAAGTTCACCCTTTAATATCGGGTAGGCACCGTGAGGGTAGCCCATACCCTGCAAGGACCCCTACTCTTTCCTTCTTATAAGATCTGACTGGGTATCTCTGTGACCGCAGGGCATGATCTGAAGGGGCATGTCCAAATGGTCAAGACCTGCTCCTTTGGTGCTCCTTCGGCATCACTGCTCCTTCTCTCAGGAAGTTGTTGATTCTTCACAGCAACTTGACCGGAAGGTTTCTTCTGTAGCTATGGCTCTTATTAAGCTTGAATCTCAAGTTCTTCCGTGCCATGCGGTAAATGTTACTGGTTTTAAAGATTCTCTAGTTCTACATGCAAAATTGGAAGCTCTTGAACTTTATGGGGTATGTTTACTAAAACGTCTTAACGTACGCCCGGCGATAGTGTGCAGGCTGCCATAAAAGGAGTGGGCGTTTCGGTCTTAATGTAGCAAAACAGGGTTATGGCAAGATAATGTGCACTGCGCACATTATCGGGCGAGACACCGCTAAGCACGTTAACGCACGGTATTCTTAAGTAGGCGCGCAGATATGCAAACACAGAAACAGAGGTGTAGCACAATGGTTAAAACACTGGCTGATGGTACAGGGGTTATGAGTTTGATCCCCAAGTGTGCCTAATGCATATGGCTGGCTGAGGCATTAGCTGTTATGTGTAAGCATTGCTTTTTGAGGCATGTCATGTATATTTTAATTAGTGCTGCCAGCAAACACACCCTCACGTGCCATAACCGAAGATGCTGCATAAGGCACTCCATAGGGCACATTATAAAGTGCACTGTCCGCCAAGGCACCCTATAATGTCCCCTATGGGGCACCCTATAAGGCGCTTTATAGGACACCTTATAAGGCACCTCATAAGGCGCTTTATAGGACACCTCATAAGGCTTACGAAGCACCTTATGGCTACAGTAATTTGAGGGTGTTTTTGCTGGCAGCACTAATGTACATTAAAATTAGACAATGCCTTAGACAGCCATATCAAATAACCTCACCGTGGGTGTGAACCAATGACCTCTAGCTGCACAGGCTGTGAAGTAACCAGTGGGCTACAGCTACTAACAAACCCCTGGCTGGCTACAGAAGGACAGCAGGTCACCACACAAACTGACTGCTGTGGTTACCAGGATAGGGTTAACCCACCTGTACCCATGATGCACTGCACATGCAAATCAGCAGTCTACAGATGATCACAAGATGGGGTATGCACCCCCACAGCACCTCGGCCTGGTAGGGGGAACTGACCGTGTGTGTTACTGGCACAGAGTAGCTACAGACAGTCACATTGCGCGGGTACTGTGCTCACCCTGAGGGTGAGGTGGGGCGCCCAGCACCAGGTCAACAGCACCTTTCATGGCTGATATACACTGTACTGCAGGTCCCCATCAGTGCTAGTGTGTGTGATAGGTAGTTCCTTAGGATACATCTGTGTCCATCTGTATTTCTCAGTCATGTCTAGCACGATGGGCTATGATGCACCCAGAATAGTGCATATCCTGTGTTGGTTACATGATGTAGGTGAAGGGGGGGGGGGAGTGGTGTTTGGACCCATGGGCAGATTATGTACCACCACCCAACCCACCCTCTGGGGCTCAGGGTGGGAAACAGGATCTCCCACCGACAAATCCACATTCTACCCCCTGCAATGGTGGTAGTAGAGGGGACCATCAACCCCAGTCCTGCTGGGAAACAGGCACCCTACAGGACAGTCAATGTAGATCTGTACACATCCATAAAGCAATAGCAGACAGACAGTAGGCCTGAAAAAGCTCAGCTGCCCCCCACCACTAATCATGTACCGGAAAACCCCAGAAGGGGAGACCGTGAAAAAAATCTGCAATGGTTGGAACAGAGATGGATATTCCTTTTGAATTCAATAGAACCAGCTGGCCTCAATCGAGAGATCGATTGGTTGAGTGTTATTTGACGGATCAGTTTGATTGGACATGTCGTCTTTCCCTTATACCAATTAGATAAGGGATTCCCTTTGCAGTGGGAGTTTCCTGTTCTATTGGTTGGTTCTTCTTTAAAACAGCAGTTATTCAGCCTATAGGTAACCGCCTCTACTGTGGCCGCAGAAGATGGCGTTTTTCAACAATGTTGCCATTTTGCTTATACAACTAAGCACTTGATAGAGAGTTGGATACTCGAAACGCGCGCGTCGTGTAAAGGGAATTCTTCTTGAGCAACTTTTCTCTCCGGTGGAGTGTTTTAAATCAGATAAGTGAAAAATTATAAACACAATATATTAGCTTCAGTGGTGAAGAACCAATTTTGAATAAAAGGCAGCTTACTGCTTGGCGTGAGTGGTTCAACCCATACAACCTCTCCTACAGTCAGCTTCGACAAAAATGAAATAAAAAAGTTTTTTAGGGGTATTTAATGGTGAACTCTTTGTGATAGTTCCCCACCACTATCTGGCATTCTCCATCAGCAACACCCTGCAAGGTGTTCCAGCAAGACACATACTAGCTGCAGACAATCTGCTAGCTAGTCCATAGTGCATGTTCCTGGAGGAGATGCGTGTACCCAGAACTGGGATGTCAGCATACACAACAAGCAGATAAGTCAGTGATTGGGCCCCAAAACAGAACCCATAAATATCACATGAGAAAAATACAATATAGCACTATGGGGGAACCTAGCCATGCCATGGTCACTGCTCATTCAGGGTGAGAGTGACCTCCCAGCAGGACATGCTGTGGCCACCCTGTCCGTGCAGGTTTTGGCCGGGCACTACAATGTCCGAGCCATTGCCCTATGCCCTGTGCAGATTCAGCCAGGCCAGGCCACCCTATCCAGGCTATTCCCACAGTACCTTGCTCCTCATTATGCACATTGGCAGGCCAATACTGGCAGCAGTGCTAGCAGTGTGGGCTGTGGAGGGTGTTGGCAGCCACCACATACTGGATAGACAGACACACACTCCACACACCTATGCCGGCATTGTGCAACTATAGAGGTGTTTTGCAGCCCTGGCCACCACACCAGTCCTGGGCACAGTGCAGGCATGGCTATGGTACACAATACTGTTGGGGTCACTCTGTCAGACACCAGACCTGAGGCACACTCCACAGACATCAGAAAGGTTGCTATGATGCAGCTCAATAAACCAATTGTGCTTAACGTAGGAATTGCTATCTTCCAGTTATCATGGCAACCTTTTGATAGCTGCGTACAGTTTTCCCATGTTTAGGGTGGCATTGCTAAGGTATGCAAGTGCTAGTATTGGGAGATGCACGCAGGGCCCAACATCCTGCCTTTCCAAGAGGCTTTGGATAATGGAGCCTGTGGGTGCGGGTGTGTCTGCCCCTCTTGGCCGCTGCTCTAGGGCAGAGGTTCCCAACTCCATTCCTGGAGGGCCAAATACTGTTCGGGTTTCCATGCTGTCCCTAATGATTATGCATGAGATACATCTGCATACCATGAGGACGGTGCATAGAAATGCAGCACAGCCATATTTATTGGAGGCAGCATGGAACCTGAATGGTGTTTGGCCCTCCAGGACTGCATTTGGGAGACTCTGCTCTAGGTAATGTGCATGTTTATGGTGTCTGTGCTCTGTAGGGTAAAATGTAGGTGTTTTGGGCATGTCTACGTCATCTGCAATAAAGGCTCTGTAGTAGTGGGTAAAATATGGGGGCTGGGTTGGCAGGAACTACAGCTGGGACTTAAACCTGTGACCTTCTGCTCCTGAACACACTGGTTGTGTGCACTGCACCACCATGTTGCCACAGAGACAGTGCATTCCCTGGGGATACCATGACTGTTCGTCAGACAGGTCCTGTCTGTTGCAGTGCATGGCACCCACCTACACAGGGCAAAGCCACGGTCTGCTCTGGGCAGCTGCCACTGCCCCCTCCACCACCAGTACCCCTCTACCACCCTGCCGACATGCCCTTCTACTGATGGTGCTGGTGAAGCGCAGTCTCAGGCCATCCAGTGTGTGGGTAGGCAGCTGCCTATGGTGCATGTTCTGGGGTAGGGGTGCCTGCATAGCTGTCCACGCTTTCCCCCAGCACCGCCTGCCAATTTTCTGTGCCCTTGGGGGTACCTGCTGGGTACTATCCCCTGTGACATTGTGGGAAGCACACTCATGCCCATGTTGAGCCCTCATCAGTTGCTGTCTGGCTGCACTACTGTTTCATCATTCCTATGGGCTACCTAGGCATCACTCTAGTCCGCACTGTGGCCTAGCTGCACCACAGCATATGCCGCCTGCAGCCCTCTGTGTCCCCTTTTCAAGAATCTGTCCAGTTGCCCATTCTGACATGCCCGCCATGCTGCTGCGGAACATGTGCATGCCAAAGGACAGCTGCCCAATGGAGAGGGAAAACCCTGCTCAGCACGATTTCACTGTGGGCTCATTCACCTTGTATGGGGACGGAGCATAGACCCTTCCAAAATTCATATCCTTTTTTTGGAGCTTTCTCGGGAGTGTTTTTGATGTTTCCCATTAAAATCACTACTGGCCAGAGTGTTTATGTTTTTATTACATTTTCTGCTGGTCATTTTCACTGTTTATTTGCCCTTTTGTTCTGTGCACATGTATCACACTTATCACTTTTTGTGGGTTTCCCTGGTTTTGCTGTACATTGCTGACGCAAATGGTTTCTTTTCCCTTAAAATCAGCTCTAACGCCAGGGTTTCACTGGCGTTAGTTTTCAGCCTCGATTTTCACAGCGTTAGTATGCAGGGATCCTCTCTCCTCCCACTCTCCGCCCATTGACCCTCTCTCTCCGCCCCTGGGGAGCCTTACTCCGCCCTCCGGGAGCCTTTCTCCACCCTCAGCGCTCATTTGCGCCGCTGCACACGTTATCGCGCGCTAAGGTACCTCTGCGCCCGATAAAGTGCCATTATTGCATGATAAGGTACCTTATCACGTGATAACGTGGCAGAGCGCAAATTAATACGGTTTAGTAAACATACCCCTATATGTTCCCGTAATTTGCATTTTTTAAACTTTCCTCAAACATCTCTTCTTTCGCCAAAGGTTCTCTTAGGGGTATGTTTACTAAAGGTTCTTAATGTGCGCGGTGTGCATGAGCGCACGCTAAGGTACCTTAGAGCACGCTAATGATGCCTTATGGGGCAAAAATGTGCTTTAGTGCGTGCTCATGCGCGCAGCGCCGCACACGAGCACTGAAGATGGGGAAAGGCTCCCGGAGGGCGGAGGAAGGCTCCCCAGGGGCGGAGAGAAGGGGTCAGTGGGTGGAGAGTGGGAGGGGAGAGGCTCCCCGCACACTAGCGAGGTGAAATTTGAGGCTAAAAATAACGCGAGTGAAAACCTCGCGTTAGAGCCGATTTAAAGGGAAGAGAAACCATTTCTGTCAGTAATGTACAGCAAAACCAGGAAAACCTACAAAAAAGTGATAAGTGTGATACATGTGCACAGAACAAAAGTACAAATAAACATTAAAAAGGACCCCAACAAAATAAAAAAAAGTCATAATCAAGCTGGGCAATAGTGATAGTAATGGGAAACATAAAAAAACACTCCCAAGAAAGCCCCAAAAAATAAATATGAATTTTGGAAGGGTATACGCTCCATCCCCATACAAGGTGAATGATCCCACAGTGAAATAGCACTGATCAGGGTTTCCCTCTCCATTGGACAGGTTACCTATGGCATGCACATGTTCCACAACAGCAGGGCGGGCATGTCGGAATGGGCAACTTGACAGATGCTGGGAAAGGGGATACAGAGGGCTGCAGGCGGCACATGCTGTGGTGCAGCTGGGGCACAGTGTAGACTAGGCAGATGCCTAGATGGCACTTAGGAATGCTGAAACTGAACAGCAGCCAGACAGCAACTGATGAGGGCCCAACATGGGCACGAGAGTGTTTATCGCAGTGTCACAGGGGATAGTACCCAGCAGGTACCCCAAGGGCACAGAACATTGGCAGGCAGTGTTGGGGGGGAAGCGTGGACGCCTATGCAGGCACCCCTACCCCAGACCACGCACCATAGGCAGCCGCCTACCTGCACACTGGATGGCTTTCGACTGCACACCACCAGCACCACCAGCAGAAGGGCATGTCAGCATGGTGGCAGAGGGGTACTGGTGGTGGAGGGGGGCAGTAGCAGCTGCCCAGAGCTGACCATGGCCTAGCCCTGTGTAGGTGGGTGCCATGCACTGCAACAGACAGGCTCTGTCTGACAAACAACTATGGTATCTCCAGGGACTGCACTGTCTTTGCAAGCACAGTGTGGTGCAGTGAACACAACCAGTGTGTTCAGGAGCAGAAGGTCACAAGTTCAAGTCCCAGCTGGGGCTACTGCCAATCCAGTCCCCATATTTTACCCACTACTAAACCGTGATAGTAAGGACAAACCTTTATTGCAGAGAACATACGCATGGTTCAAACGCCTATATTTTACCCCACTGAGCACAGACACCAGAAACATGCGCATTACCTAGAGCAGAGTCCCCCAAATGCAGTCCTGGAGGGCCACAAATCATTCAGGTTTTATGCTGTCTCCAATATAAGGCCATGTCCGCATGGTGGCGGAGGGGTACTGGTGGTGGAGGGGGCAGTGGCAGATGCCCAGAGCAGACCATGGCCTAGCCCTGTGTATGTGGGTGGATTGCACTGAAAGACAGGCCCTGCCGGACAAACAGTCATGGTATCACCAGGGAATGCACAGTTTCTGTGGAAAATCGGTGGTGCAGTGCACACAACCAGTGTGTTTGGAAGCAGAAGGTCACAGGTTCAAGTCCCAGCTATGGTGCCTGACAACCCAGTCCCCATATTTTACCCACTACTACAACGTGCTAATACAGACAGAACCTTTATTGCAGATGATGTAAACATGCCCAAAACACCTACATTTTACCCTACAGAGCAAAGACACCATAAACAGGTGCATTACCTAGAGCAGAGTCTCCCAAATGCAGTCCTGGAGGGCCAAACACCATTCAGGTTCCATGCTGCCTCTAATAAAGATGCCTGTGCTGCATATCTCTGCACCACCCCCATGGTATGCAGATGTATCTCATGCATATTCATGAGGGACAGCATGAAAAACCGGACAGTGTTTGGCACACCAGGACTGGAGTTGGGAACCTCTGCCGTAAAGCAGCAGCCAACAGGGGCAGACACACCCACACCCACACCCACAGGCTCCATTAGCCAATGCCTCCTGGAGAGGCAGGACATTGGGCCCTGCGTGCATCTCCCAATACTAGCACTTGCATACCTTAGCAATGCCACCCTACACCTGGAAATACGGTACACAGCTATGAAATGTTTGCTATGATTACTGGTAGATACCAATTCCTACGTTAAGCACAGTTTGCTGCTCCATCATAGCAACCTTTCTGCTGTCTGTGGAGTGTGCTTCAGGTCTGGTCTCTGACAGTGTTTACCACCCTGGGGAGTGACCCCCAACAGTATTGCATACCATATCCATGCCTGCACTGTGCCCAGGACTAGTGTGGTGGCCAGGGCTGCTAAACTCCTCTAGAGTAGCACAATGCTGGCATAGGTGTGGGAGTGTGTGTCTGTCTATCCAGTGTGTGCTGGCTGCAAACACCCTCCAAAGCCCACACTGCCAGCACTGTTGCCAGTATTGGCCTGCCAATGTGCATAATGAGGAGCAAGGTACCATGGCTATAGCCCGGACAGGGTGGCCTGGCCAGGATGCATCTGCACAGGGCATAGGGCACTGGCTGGGACATTGTAATGCCTGGCCACCACCTGAACAGACAGGGTGGCCAGAGCATGTCCTGCTGGGAGATCACTCTCACCCTGACTGTGCAGTGAACACAGCACGGCTTGGCACCCCCATAGTGTTATATAGTAATTCTCTCATGTGATATTTATGGGTTTCATTTTGGGGCCCAGTCCCTGTCTTATCTGCTTGGTGTGTATGCTGACATCCCAGTTCGGGGTGCATGCATTTCCACCAGGAACATGCATTATGGACTAGCTAGCAGACTGTCTGCAGCTGGTATGTGTCCTGATGGAGCGCCTTGCAGGGTGCAGCAGCTGAAGGCTTGCTGCAGGAGAATATCAGGTAGTGGTGGGGTGCAGTTTAGCATATCCAGGCCTAATGTCTGTCTGCTATTGCGTTATGGATGTGTACAGAGCTGCATTGACTGCCCTTTAGGGTGTCTATTCTCCAGCAGGACTGGGGTTGATGGTCCCCTCTACTACCACCATTGCAGGGAGGTAGAACGTGGATCTGTTGGTGGGAGACCCTGTTTACCACCTTCAGTCCTGGAGGGTGGAGAGTGGTGGTACATAATCCTTCTAGGGTTCCATAGGGGCTACACCTGACTGCGACATATAGATATATCCAAGGTGTGTCTGCAGAAACTACCTATCTCACACATTAGCACTGCTGGGGACCTGCAGCATGGCCTATCTCTGCTGTGGACCTGGTGCTGGGCGCCCCACCTCACCCTCAGGGTGAGTGCAGTACCTGCACAATGTGACGGTGTGTAGCTACTCTGTGCCAGTACCACACACGGTCAGTTCCCCCTACCAGGCCGAGGTGCTGTGGGGGTGCATACCCCATCTTGTGATCATCTGTAGACTGCTGATTTGCATGTGCAGTGCATCATGGGTATGGGTGGGTTAACCCTATCCTGGTGACCACAGCAGACTGTTTGTGTGGTGACTTGCAGTCCTTCTGCAGCCAGCCAGGGGTTTGCTAGCAGCTGTAGCCCACTGGTTACTTCACTACCAGTAGAGCCAGAGGTCATGGGTTCAAACCCACAGTGGGGTTATTTGATAGGGCTGTCTAAAGCATTATCTATTTTTAAAGTACATTAGTGCTGCCAGCAATAACACCCTCAGCGTACTGTACCCATAAGGTGCCTCAGAGGGTGCTTTATAGGGCGCCCTATAGGGCACCTTATGGTTACCATCCATATAAGGTGCACTATACAGTATGCTATGGAGCGACTGATAGGGTGCCAGTCCGTATAAGGTGCCTTATAAGGTGTCCTATGGAGCGCCTTATAGGGTGCCCTATAGGGGACATTATAGTGTGCCGTGGCAGACAGTGCACTTTATAATGTGCCCTATGGAGTGCCTTATAGGGTGCCTTATGCTGCACCTTAGGTTACGGCACGTGAGGGTGTGTTTGCTGGCAGCAATAATTAAAATACAAATAAAATGCCTCAGGAAACAATACTTACATGTCAAAGCTGATGCCTCAGCCAGCCTTATGTATTGGGCACAGGGGGATCAAACTCATGGCCGCTGTATCATCAGTCAGTGTCTTAACCATTGTGTTACACTGCTGTTCCTCCTTGCATTTCAACGCACCTACTTAAGATTTTCATGCATTTAAATGCACAGTGCTGCCATCAAAAACAGTGCTATGACCTTGCTGTGCCTCATAGGGCACCCTATATGGTGCCCTATAGGCCACCCTTTCAGCAACATTGTAGGGTGCCGTGGCAGACAGTGCACTTTAAAATGTGCCCTCTGGGGTGCCTTATGGGGTGCCTTATGCAGCACCTTATGTTACAGTGCTTTGAGAGTGCGTTTGCTGGAAGCAGTAATTAAAATAAAATTAAAAAGCCTCATAATGCAATATTACACATAAATGGTAATGCCTCAGCCACCCTTCTTCATTGGGCACAGTGGGGGATTGAACCCATGACCCCTGCACCATTTGTCAGTGTCTTTACCATTGCACTGCAACCCTGTTCCTCTGTTTGCACATCAGCGCGCCTGCTTATGCTTCCTGTGCGCGTTCCTCATGCGCTACTGTGCACAGTGCACAAGACCGCGAAGCGCGCTAATCCCGTTTTGCTCTATTTTTGACCGGACCGCCCACTCCTTATATGGCATCCTGCAGACTACCGGGGCGCGCACGTTAAGAGGGTTTAGTAAACATACCCCTTAGATAAATACTTGAAAGAGGTTTTAGCCTTATCAGATTCTATCAAGGTTCTACAAATTTATTATATCCCCTCAAGCACCAAAAAGGTTAGTCCTGTTCAGAGTGAATTGGATGAGGTGGTGCCTTCTGTTCAAAATCTAACTGCCTTCTTCTAGGTCTCCCTAGATATTATTAATTCACGTTCTACTTTGTTGCTTGCATTTATGTCTGAAGAGGTAAAATTGTGCATTCTTAGGGCTTTTTTTTAAGTTCAAGTCTGCTAAGTTCTGTGGACAGGCTGTGAATGTTTTTCCCGATGTGTTCTGGGGCACTCAGCTCCGTCGGATGCAATTTTAGCTTTGAAGCCTCAGGTGTTAGCCCTGGGTGCTACTTTTTTGTGTGTTTTCCCTGTAAGTGCATCATCAATTTTGATGGTGCTTCTTTTGTCTTTATTGAAGTTACACATCTGGAAAAAATTTTATCTGAGAGACAGGGCATAGCAAAGGTGGTTAAGGATGGTTGATTGAAATTGCCTCCTTATTGTGGGCATATTGCTTTCTTTTTCTTTTTATTTGTGCTCTTTGGGGTATGTTTACTAAACCTTCTTAACGTGCGCGCTGTGCAATTATCACATGATAAGGTACCTTAGCGCGCGATAATGGTGCTTTACGGGGCACAAATGTGCCTTAGCGTGCGCTAACGCGTGCAGCGGTGCAAACGAGCGCTGAAGGCGGGGAAAGGCTCCCGGAGGGCGGATGAAGGCTCCCCAGGGGCAGAGGGAAGGGGTCAATGGGTGGAGAGTGGGAGGGGAGAGGCTCCTCACACACTAACGATGTGAAATCCGAGGCCAAAACTAACGCAAGTGAAAACCTCGCGTTAGAGCTGATTTAAAGGGCGGAGAAATCATTTATGTCAGCAATGTACAGCAAAACCAGGGAAACCCACAAAAAGTGATAAGTGTGATACATGTGCACGGAACAAAAGTACAAATAAACATTGAAAAGGACCCCAACAAAATATACAAAAAACATAACCAAGCTGGGCAATAGTGATAGTAATGGGAAACATCAAAAAACACTCCCAAGAAAGCCCACAAAAAAGATATGAATTTTGGAAGGGTCTACGCTCTGTCCCCATACAAGGTGAATGATCCCACAGTGAAATAACACTGATCAGGGTTTCCCTCTCCATTGGACAGGTTTCCTATGGCATGCACATGTTCCACAACAGCAGGGAGGGCATGTCAGAAATGGCAACTGGACAGATGCTGGGAAAGGGGATACAGAGGGCTGCAGGCGGCACATGCTGTGGTGCAGCTGGGGCACAGTGCGGACTAGGCAGATGCCTAGGTGGCACTTAGGAATGCTGAAACTGTACAGCAGCCAGACAGCAACTGATGAGGGCCCAACATGGGCACGAGAGTGTTTATCACAGTGTCACAGGGGATAGTACCCAGCAGGTACATCCAAGGGCACAGAACATTGTCAGGCGGTGTTGGGGGGAAGAGTGGATGTCTATGCAGGCACCCCTACCCCAGAACACACACCATAGGCAGCCGCCTACCTGCGCACTGGATGGCTTTCGACTGCACACCACCAGCACCACCAGCAGAAGGGCATGTCAGCATGGTGACAGAGGGGTACTGGTGGTGGAGGGGGGCAGTGGCAGCTGCCCAGAGCAGACCATGGCCTAGCCCTGTGTAGGTGGGTGCCATGCACTGCAACAGACAGGCCCTGCTGGACAAACAGTCATGGTATCACCAGGGAATACACTGACTTTGTGGCAACACGGTGGTACAGTGCACACAACCAGTGTGTTTGAAGGCAGAAGGTCACAGGTTCAAGTCCCGGCTATGGTGCCTGCCAACCCAGTCCCCATATTTTACCAACTACTACAACATGCTAATACAGACAGAGCCTTTATTGCAGATGACATAAAAATGCCCAAAACACCTACATTTCACCCTACAGAGCAAAGACACCATAAACAGGCGCATTACCTAGAGCAGAGTCTCCCAAATGCAGTCCTGGAGGGCCAAACACCATTCAGGTTCCATGCTGCCTTTAATAAAGATGCCTGTGCTGCATATCTATGCACCACACCCATGGTATGCAGATGTATCTCTTGCATATTCATGAGGGACAGCATGAAAACCCAAAGAGTTTTTAGCACACCAGGACTGGAGTTGGGAACCTCTGCCGTAAAGCAGCAGCTAACAGGGGCAGACACACCCACACCCACAGGCTCCATTAGCCAATGCCTCCTGGAGAGGCAGGACATTGGGCCCTGCGTGCATCTCCCAATACTAGCACTTGCATACCTTAGCAATGCCACCCTACACCTGGGAATACGGTACACAGCTATCAAAAGTTTGCTATGATTACTGGCAGATAGCAATTCCTACGTTAAGCACAGTTTGCTGATTGAGCTCCATCATAGCAACCTTTCTGATGTCTGTGGAGTGTGCTTCAGGTCTGGTCTCTGACAGTGTTTACCACCCTGGGGAGTGACCCCCACCAGTATTGCGTACCATATCCATGCCTGCACTGTGCCCAGGACTGGTGTGGTGGCTAGGGCTGCTAAACAGCTCTATAGTAGCACAATGCTGGCATAGGTGTGGGAGTGTGTGTCTATCTATCCAGTGTGTGGTGGCTGCAAACACCCTCCACAGCCCACACTGCCAGCACTGTTGCCAGTATTGGCCTGCCAATGTGCATAATGAGGAGCAAGGTACCATGGGTATAGCCTGGACAGGGTGGCCTGGCCAGGATGCATCTGCACAGGGCATAGGGCACTGGCTGGAATATTGTAGTGCCCGGCCACCACCTGCACAGAAGCATGTTCTGCTGGGAGATCACTCTCACCCTGACTGAGCAGTGACCATGGCATGGCTAGGCTCCCCCATAGTGCCATATAGTATTTTTTTTCATGTGGTATTTATGGGTTCCCTTTTGGGGCCCAGTCACTGACTTATCTGCTTGGTGTGTATGCTGACATCCCAGTTCTGGGTGCACGCGTTTCCATCAGGAACATGCTCTGTGAACTAGCTAGCAGACTGTCTGCAGCTGGTATGTGTCTTGGTGGAGCGCCTTGCAGGGTGCAGCAGCTGAAGGCTTGCTGCAGGAGAATATCAGATAGTGGTGGTGGGGTGCAGCTTAGCATATCCAGGCCTAATGTCTCTTGCTATTGCGTTATGGATGTGTACAGAGCTGCATTGACTGCCTTGTAGGGTGTCTATTCCCCAGCAGCACTGGGGTTGATGGTCCCCTCTACTGCCACCATTGCAGGGAGGTAGAATGTGGATCTGTTGGTGGGAGACCCTGTTTACCACCCTCAGCCCTGGAGTAGTAGGAGGAGGAGAGTGGTGGTACATAATCCTCCTAGGGGTCCGTAGGGGCTAAACCTGACTGAAACATACAGATATATCCAAGGTGTGTCTGCAGAAACTATCTATCTCACACATTAGCACTGCTGGGGACCTGCAGCATGGCCTATCTCTGCTGTGGACCTGGTGCTGGGCGCCCCACCTCACCCTCAGGGTGAGCGCAGTACCCGCACAATATGACGGTGTGTAGCTACTCTGTGCCAGTACCACACATGGTCAGTTCCCCCTACCAGGCCGAGGTACTGTGGGGGTGCATACCCCATCTTGTGATCATCTGTAGACTGCTGATTTGCATGTGCAGTGCATCATGGGTATGGGTGGGTTAACCCTATCCTGGTTGACACAGCAGACTGTTTGTGTGGTGACGTGCAGTCCTTCTGCAGCCAGTCAGGGGCTTGCTAGCAGCTATGGAGCTGTAGCCCACTGGTTACTTCACTACTTGTGTGAGCCAGAGGTCATGGGTTCAAACCCACTGTAGGGGTTATTTGATAGGGCTGTCCAAAGCATTGTCTTTTTTTAATGTACATTAGTGCTGCCAGCAAAACACCCTCAGGGTACTGTAACCATAAGGTGCCTCAGAAGGCGCTCTATAAGGCGCCTTAAAGGGCACCCTATAAAGCGCCTTCCGAGGCACCTTATGGTTACAGTCCGTATAAGGTGCCTTATAAGGTGTCCTATGGAGCGCCTTATAGGGTGCCCCATAGGGGACATTATAGGGTGCAGTGGCAGACAGTGCACTTTATAATGTGCCCTATGGGGTGCCTTATAGGGTGCCTTATGCGGCTCCTTAGATTACGGCACGTGAGGGTGTGCTTGCTGGCAACAATAATTAAAATACAAATAAAATGCCTCAGGAAGCAATACTTACATGTCAAAGGTGATCCCTCAGCCAGCCTTATGTATGAGGCACACTGGGGGATAAAACTCATGACCCCTGTATCATCAGTCAGTGTATTAACCATTATGCTATACTTCTGTTTTGATATTTGGATGTCTGTGCGCCTACTTAAGATTACCGCGCGGTAACGCGCTTAGCGGCGCTTTGCCCGATAATGTGCGCAGCAGCGCGCGTTATCACGTGCTAATCCCGTTTTGCTACTTTAAACTGAAACGCCCACTCCTTATATGGCATCCTGCACACTAAGGCTGGGCGCACATTAAGAAGGTTTAGTAAACATACCCCTTTGTTTTTGCAGTCCGGTTTCCTTGATGTGGACTTTATCGAGTATATTTGTTTTCCTTGATTGGTTTGTAACTTTTCTTTTTTTGTAATCTGAGTTTGTCCTTGGTATTTTGTTTGTTGTAACTTGACTAAATTCCATAAATAAAAAAAAAGTGATGAAATATAAATGTCCAGAATCTGTCTCCATCTCAAACTTAGGTAAGCGTTCCGATGACTAGAAGGAACGAGTGAGAATCCACAAGCACACACAAGAAAGGAAGCAAAATAATTTTTAAAGCAAGAGAAAAAAAACTCTTCAAAAATTAGATCAGTCACAAGAGAGGTGTGCATGATATGACTAACTGCTGCAAATGACCCCTGAGGGCCATGGTGGGGCAGCTTACTACCAGTAAGCTTTCCCACCATGAATCTCCTTCACGATCAAATGGTGGGTGCAGGGCTGTGTCATGGTTCATCCAAGCAGAGAATTTGCATTGTGTGTGGTGGGTGGATGTATGGGATCATATAGGCCAAAAGCATTTGGTGTGTGTGAACCAAAAGTAGCAGTGCCATGGGGTATATGAAACACCATTTGTGCGTGTGGGACTGGTGCCTTAGCCTGTGCAACTGCAAGACAATACAACTGACAGAGTGGCATGATAGAAATGGACAAGTTGAACCTTTTGCCCCATGTGGGGCAAGTAATAATGGCAGAGCAGTGCAGGGGATGGCTATGCAACGAGTGTTAGGTGCTTGCATGTACAAGATATATCCTCTTTACATAAATCTGCGAGGTCATGATGATGGCAAAACAGAAAATGCATCCATACCAGTTGACCCAGGCATCTGCTGCGTATACATCGCTGACCTGCTGCAATGCACCACGGCAGAGCCACTAAAGCCATGCTCACAGATGTCCATGATGGGGAATGCCATGTTGGGCTACCCGATGTGTAGCTGTAAAGCTTAGAAATGTAGAAGAATGATTGTCTGCAGGTCACAGCAGAGCCAGGACTTTGCAAGCACACCCAGGCACAAAATGAACAAGTGGGAATCAAACCCCAAATCTCTGACCATTGAACCAGTAGGCTACACCTCCACACAGCTTTATACAGCCTGCAGGTCTCTGATCAAACTATTTGCTGTCTGTGCCAGCATAGGTTGGGTCACCACTACCTATGAAGCACTGCACGTGCAAAACAGTGGTCTGCAGCTGAAGAACCAATGGAGAATGCACTGATCCAGCATATCAGCTCAGATGCACTGGCTGTATGTACTACATGTACATAATAACAGCAAGCTGTGCAGTAGAGCAGTTTCAGCTGCCACCCTGAGGGTGAGGAGAGGTGCCCAGTACCTGGTCCACTGTACATGCAGTGTTAGAGATGATCTCTGTTGGCTGTGCTGTAAGTCCATGTCACTGCTAGTGTGTGGTAGGTATTGTCTGTAGTGTGTTATGCTTTTCTCCTTGCTTCCTGTATGCTGAGGGTGACAGTAACAGCAACAGTTTGGCTCTGTGTTCTGCCCTTGTTAGATGCTAACCCTCCGATAACAGTGCAGGTTAGTGGCCAGTGTCAGTATGTTTATGTTTATGTTTATTTAATTTGATATACCGCTCAGGCCAGAAGGCAGTGGGGGTGTATAAGCTGGCATGGGACTACTGCTACTGCACTACCAGGACCCCAGTGCTTAAGCCATGAAGCACTGCTGCCCCAACCACAGAGCACTAATGCTTAACTACAGCAAAGGCAAAAAGACTGCCCCTGTTGCTCTTTACTGGGCTGTGTCAGCCAAGCTCAGACCATCAACTGGTGGCTTGGTGTTCACCATGCACAGCATGATCACAAACACTCTGCCTTCGAATACTCAGCATTGCCATCCCCAGACAGACAATGCATCCATATCACTAAAAGCAGATATTATACTAGCTCTATGTGGATACATAGCTGTGCCATGGTCACTTTTTGGTCATAGTGCAGTGGTGGCCAAGAAAGCAAATAGAATGCTAGGAATCATAAGGAAAGGAATGGAGAATAAAACAGAGGATATTATGTCTCTGTATTGTCCATGGTTTCACTGCACCTTGAATATTGTGTGCAAGTCTGATTGCCGTTTCTTAAAAAGGATATAGTGGAATTAGAAAAGGTACAGAGAAAAGCCACCAAAATGGTAAGGGGATGGAAGGATATCCCTATGAGAAAAGGCTTAAGAGGTTAGGGCTCTTCAACTTGGAAAAGAGAAGGCCAAGGGGAGATATGATAGAAGTCTATAAATTAATGAATGGAGTGGAACGGGTTAACATAAATCGGTTGTTTTCACCATCAAAAAGTAGAAAGACTAGGGGACACGCAATGAAGCTACAATGTAATCCATTTAAGACTAATACGAGAAAATACTATGAGTAATCAAACTCTGGAATTCATTACCGGAGGATGTAGTAAAAGCTGTTAGTGTAGCTGGGTTTAAAAAAGGTTTGGACAAGTAACAGGAGGAAAGGTCCATAAACCATCATTAAAAAGACCCGGGAAATCCACTGCTTACTGCAGGATGAGCTTTGTGGAAGCCGTGGACTTTGGGTACCTGCCATGTACTTGTGACCTGGATGTACCACCGCTGGAAACAGGATACAGGGCTTGAAGGACTTTGGTCTGACCCTGTATGGCATTTCTTATCTTCTTATGTTCTTTTTTATGTTCACCAGAATGGCATTGATAATAAAGGTGTTAGCTCCAAGTTCTTATTCTGTAAATCACATGCAGGGCTGGCCCGAGGGTTTCTGCCACCCTAGGCAGAAACCCCGGATGCGACGCCCCTGCCAAGCTATGTTGCTGCCCCCCCCCTCAGCTGTCACCATCCCCCCAGCTGCTGCCAATTCCATCGCAGGGGAGGGGCAGCAGCAGCAGTATTTCAAAAGCCAGCAACTTTCTGCTGCTGCTTTCTTCACCACGGAAGGCTATGCCCATCAGAACACATGGCCTGCCATTTCTGATCCCCTTCCATGGAAGAGGATCAGAAGCCTGTCCTGATGCTAACCTGTCTCATCATGGTGTATGTTGGTCTGTATATATCCGCTATTTGTGGGGCAACCCTGTATGCCTTTCCACACTCTGCTTTGTGGCACTGCTCCCCTGGTCAGGCCTGTGTAGGCAAGGGAGGAGGGATCCCTGTGTCATCATACCCAGGTAGCCAGCCTCTAGGTATATCATCTCTCAAAGCTTGTATAAATCTTGAACTGGCGAAGGATATAGCATTCATGGCATAATCTGGAGGATATTAGCACAACATCAGTCATGTCTCCCAATGCCTAGCACAGCTGATGTATGGCTGCTCTGTCACACTGGCACCTGGTGAATCTGTGGTCATCCATATGGTCCAGGTACCGGTCAGGCATTCATAGCTTCCTTGAATTGCAGAGCAGCACACCGGATCCTCCCGTGCTACCCCCAAGCCACACACTCTACTTGCAGTCACAAAGGACATCATTCTGCCAAACCGAACCTATAACTAACAGTTGCTATACCATAATGGCATGACATTTTAGGATTACGCATACAGTATGATCTCCATTTCTCACTCCAACATAATTTCTTTCCAGACTCACTCACTTACATGAACATTCCCAGTTTTCAGAACACAGGATTTATTAGGGTCCCTGGATTAGCTCTTTTACCACCAACAGCACATTTCAGCATAGCCTGAATAAACACTATTGCTCTTCTTAATATTTCTGTAGGGGTGTTTATTAATGTTTCTTTACCTTTCAACATTCCCTCACCTCTGCATTCTGTTCTTTATTACTGCATCTTGTGTTTTTCCAGACTGCATTCAGACCAGTTCAGCACATACTTGTCATAATTCTTCAATATGGGATAGAATGCAGAGCACAGCAGAACATTTCTAATTCCTGGTCTTATTCCACATTTCAGCAGGAATAATTGGGATGTCTGTGGGGATATCGTAGAAGGTATATGAGCCTTTCTGAAATACAGTATGCACGCCTCTGTTTTTGCCCCTTCTGGGCATGTTCTTAGATCCCTGTACTAGTGTCATGGACGTGCACAACAGCAGTGTTTCAAAATACAGTCAGGGATGTTTTCGGCACATAAACGCCCCCACCAAAGTACAAATCCCTTATTCGTGTTCTGGAATGACCTCCATAGTGTATGATGGCAGATAAAGACCAGTATGGACCATCTAGTCTGCCCAACTAGTTGGCTAGAGTGGTTGTAACTGCACTCTATGCAGGTCACCCCCTTCTATGCCTGTGTTTAGGGTTGTACCTATTGCTCTGTGCAGGTCAGCCCCACCTCTATTTATTGAATTAAAAAAGATATTTAGGTTTGTTTTGATTCATCCTCTTGCTATATATGGATCCACTGTGTCAGTCCCATGCCATTTAAAATTCTGCCACTGTATTTGCTCCCATCACCTCCATCAAGAGGGCATACCAAGCATCTAACACCCTTTCAGTGAAAATGTATTTCCTAGTAGTGCTTTTAAGTTTACCACCTTGCAGCTTCATCGTCTGACCTCTAGTTTTACAGCTATCCCTTCTTTGAAAAAGGATAGCCTTTAAGTATTTAAAAGGCTGTATCATATCTCCCCTGTCCCTCCCCTCCTCTAGAGTATATATAGTTAGGTCTTCAAGTCTCTTCTGATACATCTTCTAACACAAGCTCCAAATCATTTTGATCGCCTTCCTCTTAGGGGCATGTTTACTAAACTGCGTTAACGTTACATAACGCACGGTATGTAACGTTAACGATCGTTACGTGACATTAACGCATGTTCTGAGACGTTAACGATCGTTAACGTCTCAGAACGCGCGTTAACCTCACGTAACGATCGTAAAGCTCCGCAGTGTATTAAAACACCGCAGAAGGTGGAGAGAGGGTGGAGAGAAGGAATCAATGGGCGGAGAGTGGGTGGGGAGAGGCTCCAGGCACACCAACACGCTGAACTCAAGGGCTGAATCCTACTGAAAATGAAAACCTGCCGTTAGATGCACATTTGCAGGGGAGAGAAATCATTTCAGTGTCAGCAATGTACAGCATAGGCAGGGAAACCCACAAAACGTGATGTGTGATACATGTGCACGGAACAAAAGGGCAAATAAGCAGTGAAAATGACCAGAAGAAACGAGGAAAAAAACATAACCAAGCTAGCCAATAGTGATATCAATGGGAAATAGCAATAAATACCACTGAGAAAGCCTCAGAAAAAGATATTAACTGTGGAAGGGTATATGCTCTGTCCCCATAGAAGGTGAATGATGCCACAGTGAAATAGCGCAGATGAGGGCTTCCCCTTGTTAGTGGACAGGTTCCCCATGGCGTGCACATGTTCCACAACAGCAGGGTGGGCATGTCAGAATGGGCAACTGGGCAGATGCTGGAAAAGGGGATACAGAGGGCTGCAGGTGTCACATGCTGTGGTGCAGCTGGGCCACAGTGGGGACTAGGGTGATGCTCAGTTGGCCCATAGGAATGCATAAACAGTAGAGCCAGACTGCAACATGGGCATGAGTGTGTCCCCCGCAGTGTCACAGGGGACAGTACCCAGCAGCTACCCCTAAGGGCACAGAACAGTGGCAGGCGGTGCTGGGGGGAAGCGTGGACGTCCATCCAGGCACCCCTACCCCATTACCCACACCATAGGCAGCTGCCTACCCATACACTGGATGGCCCGAGACTGCGCACCACCAGCACCACCAGCAGAAGGACATGGCAGCATGGCGGCGTAGGGGTACCGGTGGCAGAGGGGGCAGTGACATCTGACCATAGCAGGCCACGGCCCAGACCCATGTAGGTGGGTGCTGTGCATTGCAACAGACAGGCTCCATATGACAAACAGTCATGGTACCTACAGGGAATGATTTGTCCCTGTGGCATCAGTGTGACACAGTAAGCACAGCCAGTGCACTCAGGAGCAGAAGGTCACAGGTTCAAACCCTAGCTGTGGTCCCTGCCAACTCTGTCCCCATACTATTTACCAGTAATAAACCGTGGTAAGAAAGATGGAACCTTTTATTGCTGATAGAATACACATGCTTGGAACACTTACATTTTACTCTACAGAGCACAGACACCACAAACAGGCACATTACCTAGAGCAGAGTCTGCCAAATGCAGCCTGGGAGGGCTACAAATCATGCAGGTATCATGCTGTCTCCAATAGAAGGACATGTTAGTATGGTGGCGGAGGGCGTACAGGTGGTGGAGGGGGCAGTGGCACCTGGCTGCAGCAGACCATGGCCTAGCCCGGTCTAGGTGGGTGCTGTGCACTGCAACAGACAGGCTCCGTGTGACAAACAGTCATGGTACCTCCAGGGAATGAACTGTCAGTGTGGCGCAGTAAGCACAGCCAGTGTGCTCAGGAGCAAAAGGTCACAGGTTCAAGCCCTAGCTGTGGTCCCTGCCAACTCTGTCTCCATACATTTTACCAGTAATAAACCGTGGTAAGAAAGATGGAACCTTTTATTGCTGATAGAATAAACATGCGTGGAACACCTACATTTTACCCTACAGAGCACCGACACCACAAAGAGGCGCATTACTGAGAGCAGAGTCTCCCAAAAGCAGTCCTGGAGGTCCAAACAACATTCAGGTTCCATGCTGTCTGCAATAAAGATGCCTCTGCTGTATGTCGATATGCCGCCTCCCCATGGTATGCAGATGTATCTCATGCATATTCATCAGGGACAGCATGAAAACCCAAACATGGTGCGGCCCACCAGGACCGGAGTTGGGAACCCCTGTCCAAGAGCAGTGACCCACAGGGGCAGAAACACACACATCCACAGGCCCCATTAGCCACAGCTTCCAGGAGAGGCAGGATGTTGGGCCCTGTGTGCATCTCCCAATACTAGCACTTGCATACCCTAGCAATGCCACCCAAAACCCGGAAATACGGTACACAGATAGCAAAAGGTTGCTATGATAACTGGCACATAGCAATCCCTAAGGTTAGCCCAAGCTGCCCAGTGGGCTGTAGCATACCAACCTCTGTGATGTCTGTGGAGTGTGTGTCACGTCTGGTACCTGACAGTGTCCACCACTTTGGGGAGAGACCCCAACAGTCCGGCATACCATAGCCATGCCTGCACTGTGCCCAGGACTGGTGCGGTGTCCTGGGCTGCCAAAAGCCTATATAGGTGCACAATGCTGGCATAGGTGTGGGGGTGTGCGTCAGTCTATCCAGTGTGTGGTGTTTGCCAACAGCCTCTGCAGCCCACACTGCTAGAACTGTTGCCAGTATTGGCCTGCCAATGTGCATAATGAGGAGCAAGGTACTGTGGGTATAGCCGGACAGGGCAGCCTGGGCAGGATAAACCTGCACAGGGCCCAGGGCAATGGCTGGGACATTGTAGTGCCTGCCCACCACCTACATGGACAATGTGGCCATGGCATGTCCTGCTGGGAGGTCATGCTCACCTTGACTGTGCAGTGACCACGGCATGGCTGGGTTCCCCCATAGTGCTACATTGTGTTTCTCTTAAATGAGATATGTGGGCTCTGTCCTCTTGAGGCCAATCACTGACCCATCTGCTTGGTGGGTGTGTGCACATCCCAGGTGTGGGTGCACACGTCACCTCCAGGAACATGGACTAGCAAGCAGACTGTCTGCAGTTAGTATGTGTGTGGTTGGAACACCTTGCAGGGTGCAGCGGCTGGTGACTCACTTTGCTTGCTGAAAGGATGTCAGATAGTGGTGTGGGGCAGCTGTGCAGTACCAGGTCTACTGTCTGTCTGTCACTGCCCAATGTATGGAGGCATACAGATCTGCATAGACTGCCCTGTAGGGATGTCCATTCCCTGGCAGGACTGGGGTGAATGGTCCCCTCTGCTGTCACCAGTATAAGGGGGGTAAAATGTCAATCTGTTGGTTGGAAATCCTGTTTCCCACCCTGAGCCACAGAGGGTGGGTTGGGTGTTGGTACGTAAACCGCCTATGGGCCCAAACACCCCCCCCCCTCCTACCGACCTGAAATCATGTGACCATGGTACCCTCACAGTGTATACACTATTCCGGGTGCATTATAGTCCACACAGGCAAGACGTGATATACAGATGGACACAGAAAATGCTAAGGGTATCTGCAGGGACCACCTATCACACAGTGGCACCGATGGGGACTTATAGCATAGCCCATCGCAGCAAAGCCAGGTGCTGCGGAAATGGTGCTGGGCACCCCACCTCACCCTCAGGGTGAGCACAGGACCCATCCACTGTGATGGACTGTAGTCACTCTGTGGCAGTAACACACATGGTCAGTACCCCCACCAGGCTGAGGTGCTGTGGGGTTGCACATGGTCAGGACCCTCCACCAGGCCGAGGTGCTGGGGGGGTGCATACCGCAACATGTGACCATCTGTAGACTGCTGATTTGCATGTGCAGTGCATCATGGGTGTGACTGGTCCAATCCAACCCTGGCAACCACAGCAGACGGTCTGTGTGGTGACCTGCAGTTCCATAGCCAGCCATGGGTTTGGACCTACTGTAGTGATATGTGGTAGGGCTGTCTGAGGCATTTCCTTTTGTAGCAGCGGAGTGTATGCAACCAATTAATACCAGGAGTCACTTACAGAATCCAAGCCAATTTATTGTGCAAAAAGCCCAGACAGGAACGAGTCCAAAAGTGACTGAGCAAGCTTGAACAGGAGCAAATTCATTATATACATTTGCTAACAGTCTAATACACACAAGCTCTGTATTGGTCCCAATGCCCCCCCTACATTTATCCAATCAGGGACTCTCTCTGGGCCTCTTTCTCTTTTTCCCCTTCTCAATTCAGCTGAACAAAAGGCACCTTAAAAGTGTTAGATACATCTCCACTTCGAGGACATCTCTAGCCAAAGGATTGTGAAAGTATCTTAATGACAAATGTTTGAAGCAGACAGTGTTGAAAGACATCATGCAGACTCTGCAATAAGCAGACATCTCTAACTTGCAATTCTGATTCTTAGCAGCACTACTAAAAAGTAGGGGGTTTAAAATCCAGGCCTAACATACAGGCTCTTATAGGCCATAGCCTATCACACGTTTAGTTGGTAGCATCAATTAAAACTGCAAAACACCCTCATGGTCCTATAATCTCAAGTGCCCACGCACGTACCCACGCACGCGGCTACGCACGTACCCACGCATGTGGCTACGCATGTACCTACGCACGCAGCTACACAGCACAAACAATTCTCGAGGAGATGGCTGCCATGTCAAGGAAGCCTGCCTTCACCATGGCAGATCTATATCTGCTGACCAAACTCTTCTGCCTCCGCCAGGATCGCCTCTTCCCTGGCTCATCCTGGAGGCAGAATCTGGCCAGAGTCATGAGGGCCTGGGAGCGCCTCACCAGGAGGTACAATAGAAGCTCTGACTACCCACGTGAGGTAAGTGCATGGGGACAGGCACCCCAACCTAGGATGTGAAGGAGAACACCCTGTAACCAAACCACCTATCAGCCACGCACTGCCAGGGAATGTCATGTGTTGGTGTGTCTAGCTGGGAGTAACGTCTGCCCGCCCCAACAACAGAACCGCCCTGCCCCCAGGGGGTAGCTGTGACCACCACAGAGATGGAGTACCCAGTACAATGTTATGGTATGTGGTGCTGTTGCAACCTCAGTGATGTGCCCTATCCACATGACACCACAGGTCCATCACAGAGGCCAAGAGACACACAGGGGTATGTCACCTGCCCCTGTCAGCGATCACAAGGCCCAACTATATCCCCAGAATGCAGCAGGCCTCACTTCAGGGGTCCATCCCCCATCCTGGTGCTATGGTATCTGCCCCTGTTTGTGATCACAAGGCTCAACTATATCCCCAGGATGCAGCAGGCCTCACATCAGGGGTCCATCCCCCATCCTGGTGCTATGGTGAATGGGGGATACCCTGAGAGCATTGGGCTGGGCAGAGGAACAAGGCAGGAGTGCCCTTTGTCGCCACTATTGTATCCCTTGGTTATTGGACTGTTGGCAGCATACGTCCGAGGTCAGG
This sequence comes from Ichthyophis bannanicus, assembly GCA_033557465.1. NCBI lineage: Eukaryota > Metazoa > Chordata > Amphibia > Gymnophiona > Ichthyophiidae > Ichthyophis > Ichthyophis bannanicus. Next base: position 182,554,417 of record CM066038.1, on the reverse strand, counting down.
TAGATATTGGTGGAATTGAGGTGCAGGGGCAGCTCCGTAAGGTAGCACTTTTTGCAGATGATGTTATTCATACTTTGGGGCACCCTTTGGTTAGCCTTCCAAATCTGCTAAAGGTAGTAGGGCAGTATGGTGAAGTGTCGGGCTATCAGTTGAACTTAGATAAGACGGAAATATTGAGTTCTAATTTGGAGTAATCTTTTGAAAAGTTAGAGTAGCCATAGGACTTTTTATGTTTTTATGACTCTAACTTTTCAAAAGATTACTCACAGGCCGTGGAATAGATAAGGGCGGTGCCACAGTTTTTATTTCAAGGGATCAATATCAACGTCAAGTTGATGTTCACCTGTTGGATCGTGCTAACTATGTGATTCTCCCGGCGGACCCCACGGCAGCTTTACAAGATCGGATATCCTCAATTGTTACTGCAGCATTTTTTCAGAATTGGATTACCCGACACGAAATGAATTTCCTGGTTAAGAAACATCCAAAACCACCAATTTTTTATTTGGTCCCGAAAGTGCACAAATCGCTGGTGGATCCGCCTGGCCGTCCCATTGTTTCTTGTCGGGATTCCCTGCTTGAACCTCTCTCTCAGTTTTGTGATCTTTTTTTGCAGCCTGTGGCGATGAAGGTTCGTTCATATCTTAGGGACACTGGGGATTTTTGGATCAATTGAAAGCTTGTCAGGCTGTGGATACCTATACGTTTTTGGTGTCCCTTGACATCCAGGCCCTTTACACTAACATCGACCAGCGGGAGATACTTACTTGTCTGCAGGATTACCCGCTTATCCTTCCGGATCGGATTCCGCGTTCTTTTTTGTTGGAGCTTTGGAATTGGTTTTGAGTGAAAAGTTTTTTCTACATCAGGGAATTTCTTATCAGCAAATACACGGAATTGCGATGGGGGCCACGGTGTCCCCTTCTTTGGCTACCATATATATGGCGGTATTTGAACAGCTTTACGTTTATTCAGATCCTGCGTTCCACATGGTCCCCTTCTGGAAGCGCTTTTTAGATGACATCTTTTTTCTCTGGGTGGGCACCCGAACTGATTTGGACTGTTTTTTATGTCGCCTCAATACACACGTGTCTCGGATCCAGTTTACTGCACAGATATCTTCCAGCACTTTGCAATTCCTGGATGTTCAGGTTTCTTTAACTCCTGATGGATTTGAGACCACATTGTATCGTAAGGCGGTACAACGTAACACGCTACTCTGTTATAACAGTTTCCACCCACGAGCCCTGAAACAAGGTTTACCCTTCGGGCAGTTTCTACGATTGCGCCGCAACTGTTCTACTTTATAGGACTTTAAATTGCATGCTAGGGAACTTGAACAACATCTGCTCCAACGGGGTTATCCTCAAATGGTGGTCTCTAGGGCATATAAAAGAGTGTGATACCTGCACCGCTAGTGGCTTTCTTTCTGCCCCATCAACTTCGAAGACTTCTGATTCTGTAATTACTGGTGTTTTACCATATACCCGACACATCACTCATGTTACACGTTTGTTGCACCGATTTTGGCCGATTATTGGGACACATGCTTGCTTTCGGGACCAGACATTACAGGTTGCATATTCACGCACTGCTAATTTACGGGATAAATTAATGTCAACTGTCTCATTCGAGGACCGGCCCCCTAGGTCTCATACTGACAGTGGCCACTTTGCTTGCGGTAGTTGTGCCTACTGCTCTTTGGCCCTAGAGGGCCCAGATTGGGTAGATGGACACACGTCCCACAAATTTACAACCAGATGGCATGCGGACTGCTCTACAGCATATGTGGTGTATCTGATTATATGTCCGTGTTCCCTCTATTATGTTGGCTGGACAAAACGGGTGATAAAAACTCGCCTTTCAGAACATGCCTCCCACCTTAGAACAAAATCCCTTTCGGCACCTATGGTGGAACATAATCTGCTGATGGATCATGCTTTTGCTTCAATGCGATGGCGAGTGTTGAATTTCATTCCGCCGGACCTCCGAGGGGGAGATCGTGAGTAAAAACTTCAATGGCACGAACAGCGTTGGATCTATCTTTTAAACTCTGTAGCTCTGGAGGGTCTCAATCTTCAACTTGATTGGTATACTATCACCTGAGTTGTTTCCTCAATTCCTCATTTCTACTTTGGATGTCCATTTGGGGGATTCCCTGTGTGGTGGGCGTCTCCTATGGTTCCATTGTAGATTGATTGGGATTGGCTCGATTGCTCTTCATGTCATTCTGACGTCAGATGCCATCGACTATAAAGTATGTTACATTCCCTTTGGCCCGTAAGCTGAAGATCTGCCATTTGCTGATTCTTTGGACCTGAAGCAGGGTTTCTACATAAATTAGCGGAAAACCCGAAACGTGAGCCACGTCGTCAGTCGGTGGTTTTGCTGTCTTGGTGGTGCTTTGGCAACAGCTAAGTTTTTGATCTCAATTTTAAATTTATCTAATAAAAGGAGTGGTCATGGTGGTGTCTTTGGAAAAATTCCTGGCACTGGGCTGACAAGCTCCGATAAAAAAACATAGTTCTGGATTCTAGGGGAGTTTTTTCAGTAATTCGGATTATTTTTTGGATGTTTCCATATTTATCTGGAGCAAGCGGATACCTGTTGGAGGGGGTGTGTGGGGAGATGGGTGACCTTTTGCATATAATGTGGGGATGCCATAAGGTGCAACCCTTGTGGAGGGAGCTAGAAGGTTTCATAGAGGGGCTACAGGGATACGGATGGAAGTGGCCCCAGCCCACGTGGAATTGCTGAAGGGGGAGGGGGATGGGACTTGGGGAGTTGCTCTTTCTCATAACTATTGTGTGTTAGCAGCTAGCCCGGCCATTTTACAAAAATGGAAGAGTGCGGACGTACCGAGGATGAGGGAAAGTATTGGAAGGTTGGTGTTTCTGTGGGAGATCAGTAATGTGGGTGCACGTGGGCGAGCTAAGTTGGTACAACATGAGGAGACCTGGGGGGAGTATGCAAACTGGAGGGAGGGGGGTGGCCAGCTTTGGATGGCGAAGTAGGGGGATACGCAAAGAGAGGAAAGGGGGGACGGGGGGTTGGAGTAGTACCCATTTTGGGAAGGAATGGGTGGGGAGTAGAGGGGTTTGGCTTGTCAGAGGGAGGAGAGGGGGGATAGTGGGTGGAGGGAGTTATTGGGAGTTATTGGGAGCACCTAAGGATGCCGGGGGCGTGGATGCGGTGGAGTGGAGTGTGAATGATGTGACTTGCCAGGTGGGGTGGTGGATATACCCTACGGGGCTTACTATGGTACCGGGGGGGCTTAAAGGGGGGCATAGTAGGGGTAGGAGGATGGGGTGGCCTGGGGTGTACAGGGTGGGGGGGGGGGCAGGAAGGGGCGGCAACCTGTGGAGGGGGCAGCACCAAGGAGTTGCCAGGGGCCCATAGTGGGTAGTTGGTAGTGGGGATGCGATGGTGGAGGGATCGGGCCACTTGGTGAACCGAAGGTTGTGACATGTGCAGTTAACAGTTTGGTTCAGTTCAGTGTAGTGGCAGCGTGCCATGTGGATACCCATGTGGGACACACAGTTCACCTATCCTGGCCCATGTACATCAGGAGGGTCCGAGCGTCCCAGGGGATTGGCCTATGGGGTCGGGGCACCTCCATGGCACACAGCGCAATAACCCATGCACGGAGGTGTACAAAGTAACAGCAGTGCGCTACCAGTGTGCTACCAGGGTTGGGAGTGGGGACAGGACAAACAGCATGCACCGGTCAACAGACGGTGTGTCACGGAGGCCAATCAGTGGTATGCGGGGGGGCCAGGGGACCGGGGGGGTCACCCTTGTACAGGGTCCCCTCGTACATGCAGCAGGGTGGGAATGACAAATACACCTCCGGGAAGATGATGGCCTCCACTGGGCCCACACTGCAGGGTCCCCATGTTGGAAGGACAGGGGAGGTGCACAGAGCACAGAGCCCCATAGGCAGGGCATGCTGCACGTATGCAGGTGCGGGAGGGCAGGCCGATTGTCACCACCTGGGTGGGGAGGGGCCGAAGCCAGAGCCCTGGAAGCAGCAGCCGAGGCCAGAATATGATAGGGAGAGCCAAGGCGGGAACCGGGCCGAGGGCAGAGGTAGAAGCAGAGGGGAAGGGGGAGCAGGACGCCAGAATGCCAGAGGGCGGAGCACAGCCACAGGCTGGAGGGGTCAGACTGGTGCAGAGCAGAGCAAGGGCATGGAGCCCCCAGGAGCGGGGACTGCTAAGTGGGATCTAGCACGTCCACAGGAGGGTTGACAGCCACGCACAGGAGGGAGACCATGCTCCCCTGGGAGGCCTGGTAGCTGGGGACAGTGCAAAGGACAAAGAACCGGGGCCTATTCAGCTGGGGGAGCCTGTGGGACACCTAATAGTGGAGGGCACTATCATGGACTGTGCTCTGTGCGATGCTCCAGAGCCTGCGGAACACAGATGAAACATGGCCAGTCCTGTGAGGGGATGCACCAGGGAGGGGTACCCATAGTCCCCAGGCTGGGTGGCCCTGATTACCACCCTGTCACTGGGGAGACAGTCATCGTGACTAACGGATTCACAGCTGGCAATGGAGATGAGGCTGCTAAGCACCTTCTGCAGGGATGAGGGCACCGGTGTATGAACGTAGCCTCTGTAACAGAGCTATAACCTACCCTGCATCGTATTCGTAGGTCACAGGTACCTGTTGCTGGTGTGGGGCTATGCAATCGTGGGCAATGACGGTACCTGTGGTTACGTTCCACTGGCAGCAAGGCTAGAAGGGGACAACCTATCCCCGCTGCTAACAGACCGGTGTATCCCGCACTATGGGGGCCCCAGAAACACACATTGCTGGGTGTTTGTGTGTTTCCTTGGGAAATGCGCTGTGTCCCTGAAACCTGGACAACTATCCTGGGTAGGTGGTGACACTGCACCAGTGTGTAACATACATATCTGTCATGTGCCTCACCCCTTGGAGCCTGATTACATGTCCCCTGTGAGATGCACACATACCACCAAGCAATGACTACCGATAGGTGAGAGAGGCTGGCGATACGCAGACAGCAGAGCAGCCCTATGGGGACCCACGCCCGTCTTAGCCAGGGGCGAGGGGTGCCGGCGTGACAAGGTACAGGAATCTGATGTATATCCATGGTGGCCACAGCTGGGGAAGGGGGGACACAGGTCGGTTGCATCAGTGGCACAGGGTCATTCCCTGGGGTGGACATGGGGGGGCTGTGCATATATTGGCCCCACAAATGCAACACAGGACACATGGCATCAGCTACGGCCGCTTGTGCAGCCATTTATTTTCCCCTCCCCCTGCCACGCCTTGTGTGGCCCCTCCCACCCCGTGGTGCAGGTGGCATGCCTGCCACTGCTGCTGCTGGTGGCAGTGGTGGTGGTGGTGGTAGTGGCGGTGGCCACTGTTGTCCAGTGGGTGGTCCTCTGCCTGCCACCAGGAGCTCCAGGCTGGCAGCCATGCTCCACGCCAATGTGGCCAGGTCCTGCACCCCTGCCAGGATCCCTGACATGGTGCGCTGCATGCGGTGGTGCCGCACGGTGTTGGCGTCACTGTTCTCTGACCACCGCCCGCAGTACATGCCATACACCTGTGGGGAAAGCAGGTTGAGTGCTGTGAGACAGGGAACCATCCACCTGTACAGAGGCATCGCCACCCTAACACAGTTGGACACTCACCCTCTGCATCCCTCTGTGCCACCGTGGAGTGTGCCCGCATCTACCCAATGACCCCTGCTACTGAAGACAGCACATCCTGCCTGGTCTGCTGGACGTCATCCGCAGGCACCTCCCCCATGGCTGCAGTTGGTGGGTGGTGTGCTCCTCCGGTGCAGGCCGTGGACCCTGTCTGCTGGGGTGGGGCTAGGCCCCCCACTCCCACATGGGCCACCGCTGTACCTGCCGTTGGTGGCACCTCTGGCACAGGGTCCACCTGGCAGCATGGCCCAGGGTCCGTGTCATCTGGCGCCTCCTCTGCCGCATCAATGGAGCAAAATGTAACCTGTAGGGCACAATGTTACATAGGTCAGATGGGGCGTGACTGCTTGTCGACCCCCGTCACACCCCCCTACAGGTGCATGTGTGTGGGTGAGCCACATGGGTCTGGGCCAGGGCCCCTGTGCCCCCCCTCAATGGTAGTGTTTTATCCATGCAGGTGGCCCCTGTGCCCTGCACTACCAGGTCCCCCTCCCCCCTTGCATGCTGCCATGCACCCCCGGCAACCCCCACACCCCCTACATCCCTGCAACCACTGACCATGGTAGGCACAGGTTGCAGTGTGCCTCCCTGTCACCCACGTCACTACCCGTGTGGCCCTGCTGCCCCTGCCAGCCCTGCATTGTATCCCCTGCAACACATTGTCAGCCTCTGCTGCTTACTGTGGGCCTGTACCCCTTGCCCCCACACCCCATCCACTGTGCTGTGCCACCCGCCTGCCCCCACCATCGACACGTCCTCCCCAATGGGTCAGGCACCAGAAGTTGCCCCTGTGCTGGCCGAACCCTAGCTATATGCCAGTGTAACCTCCTGGTTCCCGATCAGCCACGTAATGCCTCCCCCACCCCACATCTGGTCCACCCCCGCACATGTGCGTGTAGTGTCTCCCACAGGTACAGCTCACTCAGACATACCGGCATGTGGGTGCGCTGTGTCCAACACAGGGGGCAGGCCATGGATGTACATCGGCCCAAGTCATTTCGCCAGGCGCCGCTCAAGCTCAGTTAGGTTGGCCACCTGTGCTGGGCCCCCTCCAGTGCCCTGTGCCCCACGCCTCTCCCTGGTGAGCTCGGTCCGAATGTTGTGCTTAATGTCACAGTAGCGCTTCCTTAGGCTCTCGACATCCCGATGGGGTCCCTCTGCTGATGCCACCGCTGCCTGCACCTCAGCCCATGCCCTGGTGCATGTGGCAATGGTCATGGTGGAGCTCAGGCATCCGAAGAGAAGCTCAAAGTGCTCGAGGATGTTGGCCAGGAGATCATTCTCCTCCTGGCTCAAGAGCACCGCCCTCTTCCGGACCTCCTCTGGCACTGGGGCTCTGCGGCGCCTCTGATCTGGTGCACCAATGGCCTGTTCTCTGGGGTTTTGCGGGGCCCCCTATGGGCCTGGCCTCTCACTGTCTCCCTCGCCAGCAGGGTTGGGGACTGGTGGCTGTGGTATGTGCTCCCCTCCAGCCTCCTGGGTCCCTCTGTCGCTGCACTCCATAATTTTGTGGTTATGTGTGCTGAGGTGTTTGCCATTTTGAGCTTGCTATACTTATAGGTGTACCTTGGATGTGGCTCTATGTGCCTTGTGCACGCGCTGTGTTGCGCGTGTTACACTTGCGCACACACCGTGTGGCGCGCGTTACCATTGCGCACGCAGGTACGTGTCATGCCGGAGTATCCTGCATGCGTTACTATGGACGGATGGCAGCATTCTACACTCACCGTCCTAATATCCTTCAGTATCGGCACTAGTGGTGTGCACCGCACCATACCATGCGCCCTCTTACTGCCATCGTGCTTGCTGCTGCTTACTCGCACACTCTACAGGATCTCATTGTGTGGGGTTTGTCGGCACGTTACCACACATGTATGGGGATCGTGCAATGTATGTCGCGCGCACACTACATCAGACATACGTTGCACGCTACGTGTACGTGGGGGAATGCGTCTTGCATGCCAGTTGCACCTGGCATCTGGGTGTGGTATGGGGTATTCTACGCAGTATCTTTACACCCTGCTGATCACAGGGACACGCCACCTCCTCCCCCCACTCCTCATCCCAGGTACCCACTCAACGTACATGCCTTTCAGCAGATCATTGTGGGAACGCGCGCTCCCGCGCGCGCTGTATCGATGCATACAGGGTGTTTGGCCCATGCGGGTTTCTGATGGACATTCCTAGGCTCACCAGGTGTGTATCGTTACTGTGATTCCGTCCCCGTCCCGCACCCAATTTCCCAGCCACCTGTCCTCCATCTTGTGTCTTATCATGGCTCAGACTGTGAATGCAGGTTGTGCGGTGGTTTGCCTTGCTCGAGCTGGCTGGGCCTGCGCTTTCCGGAAGGAGGGAGGATGATTGTACCTGGGGGCTGCGCAGCTGGGTATTGGGGTGCTATCCCGCTGCAAATACTCAGGGCCTGCAGCCTTTGTGGGGGCGGGGGTCCACAGGCAGGTGTGGGAGAGAGAACAACGGACGGCCATAGGCGTGCTTGAGGGCACGGCCCCCACCTGCAAGGCCTACTACAGGCCCAGGCCCCATTGCTCCAGGACATGATATAGAGGACTAGCGTAATCTCCCTCTACTGGCGGACCACAGGCGTTGTATTAGGGAGCTCTATGAGGATCATCAGACCTGCACCTCGAGCCCCAGGACTGCCCTGGTCCCAGTGCTATACCAGGATTGGCCAATCTCCGGGACTGCCCTACATTTCTTTGTCTGGGCTGTTTCCACATCCTCAGTGGCCGCAGTGGTTGTGGAGTGAAGCTAGGCTCACACCATTCTCCATCCGCACTGCGTCTCCACCAGGTACCTCGCGCGGCCCATGGTCCAGTTGGGTTGGGAAAATTGACATTGCAATTCCCAATGGGTAGGCAAACATTGGGTGGGCCCCCTATCGGGACCGGCATTTCCCAGCGTATTGCAGGGATACCACATGTTGATGGGAGCTATAGATTGCACACATGTTGCTCCTCCTAGTCCTGCCACTGACAGGACAGTCGGAAGGGTTGTGTTACCGCACCACCACAAAACCAATGCCATTCCCTGAATGTGCAGGTTTGTTTGTGAATGGCGTATTCTGAATGTGGGTTTCCATGGTTTCCCAGGTTCAGCCCATGACTCCTATATCCTGCAG